>NQII01007302.1:62958-87554 GCA_002778355.1 Clitarchus hookeri | reverse complement strand
GGGGGTGGGGACGAGGCCATCACGTAACTCAGCGGCCGTCGCCAAATACGCCAGGAGAACACAGGACAGCTATATACTCGCAACACAGCCGCATCTACCGTCGCGGCGTGATGGCCGCACCTCCTACCCACAGCCGAGCACGCGCTCAGGAGAAGTTCTAAACCCAACCCGTCATGGCACACAAACTAATAAGCGGAATCCTTTGAAAACATTAGTGTTATTTCTCGACTCTTTGGCGGTCATGCCGAAGTCAATACATTTACCGAAGTGTGACTAGTCTCTTCTAAAAAAAATTAATTAAGCAGTAAGCTGCAAATTTTCAAAGGCAATTACAGTAAAAATTTGGCAAGAGATAAGTTGAGTTTGTTGAGAGTAGAACATATCGAGAAAATACCAAATTCTCAGTATATTTTAGCCAGAAGGCGATACGATTCTTTGTTTTAATTTAACAGAACTGTTGATTCCTGAAAGTAATGAATGCGCGTAACATGCATGAAAGAGATGACGATGCACTCAAGTGCATGGCTTTGTTAAGTTTATACGTATTGTTGCAAAAAAAAAATGTTAACTATCCAGTTTCTTGCGTGCTATTTTAATATTATGTTTAAATCAGGTTTATGTTATAATAAATTTGTAACTATAGTAAAGTAACATCGACAACACGGCACTTCCGAAAANTGTTTAAATCAGGTTTATGTTATAATAAATTTGTAACTATAGTAAAGTAACATCGACAACACGGCACTTCCGAAAAAGTTGGGAAAGGCATATTAATAAAAAATATTAACGAACATAATTCACATTTTATTTATTTTAAGACAGCAAAATGCAGCCATATTAATAATGACCCTGGAATACACTGGTGCAATATCCAATATTAATTACCTTCTCTTTACGTGAATTCAGTTACGCTATACATAAAATAATAAAGTATTTCAGAATTTAGAAATAGGAAGTGGAAGTTCAAAAAATAGGTGAAGTACTGAGAATTCAAACTCTATTGTTATGTTGTAAATAAACTATAATTAGGTAGTTAAAAATTAGCGGAGTTGACCATAATACAATGCATCTGCATTACACATTTTTTGTAATTCACTTAACAAATTCATTTATAAATACCTGATTTCAAACACCTTTAGTAATCGTGTAAACAGGACAACCGCTTATATCGCTAACTCCAGCCGCACACGCCAGCAAAATGGCGTCACTGCCCAGAAAAAATTCGGAACGCCATTCGCCAATAAGCGCCTGGTAACCCACTCGCCAGCCAGCAGCCCAGCCAATAGGAAACCTTTCGCAGTATGCAACAGCCAATCAAACACGAGGCCCGTTCCCGGAGTCTCGCTCAGCCAATCAGAGAATGGGTAGACCCTCATAAAAAGGACCCGTTGCACCGTTTCGTCTTTGTGGTATCGCTCCGTGTCGAGTAGAATTTCTCTCCGGATCGAGCTCGTGACGTAAACACAGTTGTGAGCATTGGCGTGTGTGATGAATTGTTGCAAGGTAAGCTGGTGCTTGCTCACTACTGTACATTCTCGGTGCACGCAGCAGGAACCAATCACCACTGGGGAGCGTATGGAAAGCGAGTGTATTTCTTCCACTTGCGGGACCAATTACTGAGAGACCCGTAAATTTCGCGGATTCACTTGACAACAAGTTAGACTGCAAAATACTTTGTAAACTCGAGCCTCAGTTAGTTGTTCATTGGCTGTTGCTCCAGTTTAACACTAGACAAGGTAGCAAGGGATTCGGTCTTCTTTTTCTTGCACGCTGCTCATTGGCTCCGAGGACGTGTATCAAACTGCGATCCAATTAAAAATAAATTCAGGTGTACATGTATTTGAAGTCTAGCTTGTCCTTAAAAGTTTTCGCGAAATTTCCGTGTATATACCCATTACACACGTCCTGTGGCGTCAGCTGCCGAATTACTTTTTAATGGTGTAAATGTAAGCGAGCGAGCAACAGGGTGTTAACGCCAGCTTACCTTGCAACAGTTCACCACACGCCACTGGCTCTGAGCTTGAGGCAGCACATTCCACCTTCGAAATTGCACTGGAGCGTAAGATGCGAGGCGAACGTAGTGGGATGGAAACGCACAAAGAAAAGGTGGCAATCTCACTGAATTGTTTGTGATCACGGCCCACCGATTTTGTGGTAGAAATAAATGTACATAATATTAATAATGATAAATATCTACTGATAGAAAAAAAATTTAATATTTGAAACCCCTTCAGTCGAAGATAAATAAATAATTTTTAGGCGTTGCAAAGAAAACCTTTTTTTGTTCCGAACTGTACTAGCGTCAGTAAAACGCTCCGTCATATATTGCAGCCGATAGAAACGTGTTTTTGCTTGTTGTAACTGACAGCAGGTGTTTATGAGAGTCCGGAATATAGCCTGAACAACGAATGACGCGCATGGACTAAAGATGAGGTAGACCGATCTCGCTGGCTGCGGACAACCAGTCTCCGTGTCCCAACATTGAACTGCGTTTCTGTCAACACGACAGAATACTGTTTAGTAAACACCGCCGAACCTTCATACGCCACCACATGGGTTTTGTGTTGTGAGCCCGGAAGCCGAAACTCCCATAACTCACTAGGTGCTTGTGAAGCAAAAGCACCGTGACACTTTCCCAAATCATTGGGTCGGCGGCAGAGGCAGTGTAATGTGGGTCTTTGGGCACCGGGCCCTTATTTAGGCGAGTTATGTTTAGTAAACAAGCTCTTCCGAGATGTTTTATACTTCCTCTAACCCAGTTTTTCTTAACCTGGGGTCCGCGGATCCCTGGGGGTCCACGAGTATATGTATGGGGGTCCGCAGTCTCATCTCTGGACCATTTAACAAACAATAATAAATAAATGCCACCAAAAGTCTCGTAATCGCTACGCTTACTTAGCACGACGAACGTGCGCCAGCGGGCGGGTGAATGTAAAGAAATATTATAAGGAAATATCAGAAGAAGCACTGAAACATTTACTGCTTTTCTCAACCACATACCGCTGGGAAAAGGCATTTTCTGCTCTTGTATATACTAACAACAAATACAGAAACATATTACAAGTGGAATCCGATTTGAGATTACAACTTAGTAGTAACATCAGCCCGAATATCACTAATTTAGTTGCAAAAAAGCAGCACCAACCTTCGCATTAACGTATTTTTTTATAAAAAAAAAAGTAATTTTTTTTTGTATTTGTAGTAATAAAATTAATGGTCCGAAATTTTTTGCTGTTTTTTATTAGGGGGGTACTTTAAAATTGTGCTTGATTTCCTAGGGCTCCGTGGCTGGAAAACGTTAGGAAACGCTGCTCTAACCAATTCGGAATGCAGTTTAATTAATTTCAAATTGGTAAATTATTTTTTTGTGCTTGTCATTTAAAAATTAAGATATAAACAAACACGTTCATCATTGTTGACGATGTGACTTCGACAGTTGTGTTCTTTTTGGGGCAAGTCAATGTTGGGTACATGCGCAGAAGACGAATAAGCGGTCTACCTCATCTTGAGTCTACGGTGAAGCCTTCCTCGCACAAGGGTATTTTCTTTTTGGACAGCTGCTGTGTACAATGTGCAGTGCAAAGTCCAGTACATCCGACACTTTGCCTGAGACGGTTGGCATCCCTGTGTTCATGTAGGTCTCATTGTAAGCAGTTACGCCTATTATAATTTTTGGAAAAAACATGCAATATTGTAATGTAGATTTTTTTTTTTTTTCAGGACAGAAATGAAAGTCGGTATTTTGCTGTCAACTTATAAATTTGGTTATTGAGACATAAATGTGGTCGTTGAAAAGTGTCAAATTCTGCAAAAAAAAATCTTTGTAAGTAGCACTCTGTTTTTACGACATTTATTCTCATTTTAAATAGTGTTTCAAACTATGGCGAAAAAAAAACGGTATTATTTCTGAACTGGTTGCTGTATTAAAACCCTGTGGTCCCCGCTTAATATTCTGAAGTTCTGAGGAAACAGAAGACACACGAAGCTTGTTTATGCTGTTTTCTATCGCCGTCGCGACGCTTCCTTATAGCAGGATGTAACCTTGAGGTTTAAACATGGAAGCTCCTTAACGTCACGCTGACAGCGGGCTATAATTTGAGACGGAATCGTTGTCTCGGAGCGTCGTGAACGGGAAATAAATCGGCCAAGAAACCACCCTGACATTCCCCTGGAGTGATTCCGGTAAAACCGCCGAAAAACGGGAATCAAAATGGCTTAACTAGGAATCGAACACTAACTATACCNGGCCAAGAAACCACCCTGACATTCCCCTGGAGTGATTCCGGTAAAACCGCCGAAAAACGGGAATCAAAATGGCTTAACTAGGAATCGAACACTAACTATACCGAAATGCGAGGCCAATTACCTTACTACTACGTTATCTATGGTCGGTAGGAGTCGAGTATAAGAAATTTTTAGCATTTCATATTTACTCTCGTTCTTGTCGACGTTTCAGTGTAAGTTTAGAAACTACGCTAATTCGTGTTTAGTCCAAGTTGATTACAATCTGATTTGGTCGTAGNGACGTTTCAGTGTAAGTTTAGAAACTACGCTAATTCGTGTTTAGTCCAAGTTGATTACAATCTGATTTGGTCGTAGCTAGCATTTCAATCGTCACAGTGCAGGTGATTTTTCCAATGATTATTTTCCTCCATTCAAGGTCGTTTCATCCGTATGTGAAATGTGTGCAATTATGTATATAAAAAATAAGGGCAACATTTTTTTCTTCTTATTTTGTGTAACTTAAAAACGTGACGTACGAATGCATGCGATGCTGGCACAGGACTGTTTTTTACCGCTCTCTTAACCACTTGTCATTTTTAACCCTCAAAACCCCCCCTTTTTTTTTTCTCGGAAAGAAGGATAGATTTTAATATTCTGTGCGCAGCCAAGCAGCTTTCGTGTGTGTATTAGCGTCGAGGTAAGCTGTCATCGTATTTACTGGATTACTCTGTGATTTATTTATTTGCCTATTTATTTATTCCGGTAAACATTAAATGCAATAATATTATATGCTCGTTCGCAAAGAATGTTAATGTAAACATTTTTTAACTTTTATTTCAACTGATTACTGGTAGTTAAGTTTGTACTATTTACTTGTAATTAATAACGGAGGCTTCAATTATTAATTTACTGCTTCATGGGAAAAAAAATACAAATGAGTGCATAGGTTAACGTATTTATTTTATATAAAAGGAAATTTAACTTCCTTTGTCTCAGATTTCAACAAAATTATTTAAAATTTTATAAAAAATTTTAAACTATTCAAACAAATTTAGAAAAGTTTTAATTTAATTTTCTAAATGCCCCCCTCCCCCGTCAACTTTTTCATTGCTATTCCGTAATCATACAGGTGTACATTTTAGTAAATCTATCTATTAACCAAGTTAACTGGCTACCACAAATTTTACTTTATGTGGGTAGCTAAATGTACATATTAAGTGATGAATCTGTCATTAAAGTGTGAATAGTTAATTACGATGAGTAAAATGCAACAAAGTTTGCATGCTCCGTAAAAGTATTAATTATTATTTCACTATATTAATTATTATGCAATAATGAAACTATGAAAGGTTAATTGTGAGAGTAATAATTAATAAGGGATATCCCATGAATTTTACCAAATGCGTGACTGTTTATAACTTGCGTGGTCGTTGTAGTCACTTAAAAAAAAACCATTATGTTCTAATTTTAACTCAGACTTTGTTTCCTCCATAATTTATTATTGCCTCCCACCAAGGCGAACCGGGTTCAAACCCCGGCAGGGTCACTCCCGGATTTTCGCAAGTGGGAATCGTGCCGAACGATGCCACTGGTCGGCGGGTTTTTCTCGGGAATCTCCCGTTTCCCCAGCCCTTGCAGTCCGGCGCTGCTCCATTCTCTTCTCATTTCACCCTCATCGGCTCTCAAGACCTCGTTGTTAAGAGCCGCCCAAATCTCTCTCAACTC
Source organism: Clitarchus hookeri (assembly GCA_002778355.1). Taxonomy (NCBI): domain Eukaryota; kingdom Metazoa; phylum Arthropoda; class Insecta; order Phasmatodea; family Phasmatidae; genus Clitarchus; species Clitarchus hookeri. The sequence continues at coordinate 81,605 of NQII01007302.1, read as the reverse complement.
ATTATTTATTAATGTGACGGAGCATTCAAAATACAATATCTTATATCTGCAGTTTTCCCGCAATTACAGACTTATCATTGCTGTACAGCTGCTGATTTCAGGCTTTACAGGTAAGTAAATGAAAATAATTGTTTGTTTGACGTTATATTTCGAGATGGGTCAAATTCACGTTATTATCTGGTAAAATGCTATACTTCACTGCCCTATACCTACCTGAGCTTAATTCGTGATTTCATTTGCTACTGGCAACTATAAGGCTGAGTGACCGGTCTACTGGAGAGTGGTTGTTCAACCTTAGAGCCTTTAGTGTTGGCTAAAAGCGACCTTGGGACGTGCCACACAAGTTGTCGGCCAATGGCAGACGTCACACGAGCATACAGCACCTTGGAGCCTAGCCTACTGCTACCAAATAACGCAAATTTCGCAAGCCTGTAGTTATACTGTAGTAAAGCTATATTTGTCGATGCAATTTACGGTATTAGTATGTTTTTCATAAGATCTCCATTTTTTAAATATTTCTAAGAATCTTGAGGTTAATGTCNGCAATTTACGGTATTAGTATGTTTTTCATAAGATCTCCATTTTTTAAATATTTCTAAGAATCTTGAGGTTAATGTCCTAGCACCCCGTGATTTTAGGCGTCCTTCTCGCGTCCTTCTTCACCTAGCGTGCCTGGACGAGACTGCGGCAGGACCTAGTGTCCTAGCAGAGTTCCTTCCTGTTTCCTAGCCAACTACCCATCACCCCGCTGCTCTTTTACTAGGGAATGGAAAATTTCGAGAATTCATTTTAGGCCAAGCTAGACTCCAAACACGTGTGTATTTCTGTTATGCACACAATCGGGTCACNAATTTCGAGAATTCATTTTAGGCCAAGCTAGACTCCAAACACGTGTGTATTTCTGTTATGCACACAATCGGGTCACAGTTTATCAGACACGGCCGTGTGGACGCTGAGCCAATGACAGACTTGCAAGAGAAGAAGCACCGAATCCCGCGCCCCCTGGCCCGAGGTAAAACTGGCTACAGGTTATTCACGGTAAAGTGAGCACTTTTCAAGGCACTCCCGACTGACATTAGGCACTTTATAGTCTACCCGCGGTTTCTTCACACTTTTCGAATCAAACTTTTGAAAAATCACCCCGTGTTTGACGTGCTTGGTTGTCTCCGAGATATGTCATACATCAGAAGCGTTTTATACTTTTGTTAACATAAAAATACCTTATTTTTGATTCAATTGAACTTTTACTTACATTTTGTCTGTAAATGTTAATATTTAATTTATAGCTAATATTAATAAAAGCAGGGAGAAAATAAATGTGTTGGTAATGTCTAATAAAAAATCGTTCTTGTGTAAAATATTACTACACCGAGTGCGCACGAATGCAGNATAAATGTGTTGGTAATGTCTAATAAAAAATCGTTCTTGTGTAAAATATTACTACACCGAGTGCGCACGAATGCAGCGCACTGTCCCCTTGGTGTAATTTTCTAGAATTAGTTAAGATTTGTTTGCACGAAGTGAAGGGATAGGCCTGTCCTAAAAGTAGAATTTAAGCAGGGCTTCGTAAAACTTGAAAGTAGCCGTGAGTGGACTATAATAAAGATATTTTATTGCAGCCTCAGACGTTAACTTTTCAGATTGGTGAAATTTATAAAGTATGTATATTAGTCACATTGCAATGTTTACATTAAATAGTGGCGGAAAGATAAAAATTGGCTGAAAGGAAAAAAAAATTAGTAGAACCTTTAAAAGTTCGCACTTTACTGTGAATAGCCTATATATACATCCACACTGGGGGCAGCGGCCAGTGAACAGATAGCTGAGGCTCAAAAATACATAATGGTCGGGGTGGTGTAGTGGTTAGTCTACCCGCTTACCACCAAGGCGAACTGGGTTCGACTCCCGGAGGGGTGGTTCCCGTTGTTTCGCGTGTGGAAATCATGCCGGACGATGCCGCTGGTCAGCAGGTTTCCGCGGAGACCCCCCATCCTCCCGCCCATGCATTCAGGTGTTGTTCCATAATCACCTCGCTTCACCCTCATCGGCTCTACAAGACCTCGATGTTAAGAGACACCCAAATCTCTTCACTCGAGAATACACATGGCCATGGAGTTGAGCGTACAGGTTCTTTAAAACGCGAAGTGTTCTTTCTCGTGTTCAGGAGACGGTCCGGAGATGGCATAAAGCTATGCTAAGTGGGGGGTAGGTGGCTACCAGGAGAACGTGCAAGAGATCTGAGAATGACACACAGCGGAATGGTCTACGGCTAAGAGGGGTTACGAAGCACCAATATTTTATTAATTAAATGCCCCTGTCACTTCAACACTCGATATTCCATAAAAGTATTTCGCCTAGACTGACTTTCAATACTTTCCGTAGACATTTGCAGCTTTCCTTGGCCCAGTAAACAATTCTGTACGTTTTACAAACAATTCATTTTGAAACTGGTTAGCAGAAGAATTTTTTTTTTGTTGTATTTTCAAATGAAATATGGCGTGTTTACATACAACACATAGATGCAAAAAAAATTTAAATTAAGTGTATACGTCTATATTTTTAATAAAAATGGAGTCTACGGTACTTATTTGTTCAAATAAATTGTATCTTAACATCTTTACATCACAAAGTGTGGTAAATTTGCTCTGATACTCTTTTAGTGTTATAAAAATAATCTTGACAATCAGTTAAAAAAAAAAATTTAAAGGCAAAAAAAAAAGTACTGTGTGGTTATTGGCCCCTGCGTCTTTGAGTGAAGACATTTTTGGACCAATCAAAATCCGGATATTACGATATTGAACGTCCGTGTTTCGCGGGAATATTCCCAATACCAGGAATAACCAAAATTATCCAAAAACGAAACTGGATATGTGGTAAAGAATTTTTTTTTTAATATGTCTAGTTACGAAATACTTTTGCCGAAATCAGGAGTTGCTGGCAATGGCCATCTTATCGCGATCAGCTACCGGGTGTTGTCTGGTATAGCCTATCCGTGATTTCTTCACACTTTTTGACTCATACCTTTGACAAATCACCCCATGTATAACGTGTTTAGTTATTTCCTAAATATGGCACGTATCACAGGCGTCTTATACCTCTGTTAACATGAAAGTATCTTATTTTTCGTTAAATTAAAGTTTTACCTATATTTTGCTTACAAATTATAATATTTCATTTAAAAATAATATAAATAAAATCAGTGATAAAACACGTGTGTTGGTCATGCATAGTTAGAAATAGTTCTTATGCAAAACATCATCACAACTGAGTGCGCCCGAAATCGGTGAGTTGTAATTTGGTGTAATTTTCTAGACTTGGTTAAGCTTAGTTTGTTCGAGGCGGAGGAATATCCTGGAAGTAGAACTTTANCATTTGGTGTAATTTTCTAGACTTGGTTAAGCTTAGTTTGTTCGAGGCGGAGGAATATCCTGGAAGTAGAACTTTAGCAGGGTTTCAGAAAAGTGTGAAGTAACAGGGAATGGATTATAGAGCGACCGAATAGCGTTCAGGTGGTCGTAGGTTCGCCTCCCGTCGCTGACTTGTGAATGTTTCTCATCTCGTGTAATTACGTCTCTGTTACCGGAGAACATCGGCGAAGTAAGTCCCTCGCCGTGCACATCCTCACTTCCGCGTCCATTACACTGAGTATGAGCCCCAAGGCCATTCCATTGAATACCGAAAATGTCACACGTACTTCAATGGATTCAATACAATATATATTGAAACGTTACTTCAAAGTTTTGAAAGGCTTTTCGTACAGCCAGCTGTGTTCAATAAAAATTTAAGTGACAATGTAAAAACATTAAGCAAATATTTTAGTTAAACAAATTATAATAAAGTTTACCATTTTTTTTTCAAACCTCTACATACCATGCTCTACGCAAAAAAAAAATAATTTGTTGAAAAAATAAAAAAACGTATCTTTAGATGACATGTTTACTTTGTGTGAAAGAAATGTATGTAAATGTTTTTGTAGCTAAAGAGCACATAAATTATTGTATTAAAACACACCACTTTATATTTGTACTGTTTTAATAATTCGGAATGTTAGCTGAAAAATTGGATTCAAGAAAATAGAGAACATGATCTAAACGAAAATATTCGAAGGGATTTGAGTTTTTCAATGACTTGAAAGACAAAATGGCAGCGATTATGACGTTCAAGTGACGTCATGCAGCATTCAAAGAATCNAGTTTTTCAATGACTTGAAAGACAAAATGGCAGCGATTATGACGTTCAAGTGACGTCATGCAGCATTCAAAGAATCGAATTCAGTAAATTTGCAGAAAATTTGAAGTGAACTTTGATTGTGTGGAAGGCCTTTACACTCTAAAATCGAATCATTTTAAATTTATTCGAAACAGAACATTTTACTGCAAATCGGGTGAAACTGCTTCACTTTGAACAGTAAAATTATACTCATAATATTAGTTGGTTATATTAATTTATTAAAACGTGATTTCTACTGATCACAGCGAATTGCACTGACCTGGCAGTAAAACATCAGTGCATTTCACAGATTCGCCAGAAGATAACAGCTCATTGACAGAGATTCAGTAAAATAATTCTACTGATTCAAATCACTGATACAGATTAAGAGAGTATTGTGAACCGCAGCATAATAAACAACAAAAAAAGTGTTGCTATAAATCTAAAAAAAAAAAAAAAAAAAAGCATTTTGGATAAACTTTCTTTCAATTAAAGATAACAATGAGTATTTAACAATGAATCCATTCAAAAATAATTATTACAATGACATTTTTTTTCGTGTTTAAATATCATTCTAAGTAAATATCCTNAGTTTTTCAATGACTTGAAAGACAAAATGGCAGCGATTATGACGTTCAAGTGACGTCATGCAGCATTCAAAGAATCTAATTCAGTAAATTTGCAGAAAATTTGAAGTGAACTTTGATTGTGTGGAAGGCCTTTACATTCTAAAATCGAATCATTTTAAATTTATCCGAAACAGAACATTTTACTGCAAATCGGGTGAAACTGCTTCACTTTGAACAGTAAAATTATACTCATAATATTAGTTGGTTATATTAATTTATTAAAACGTGATTTCTACTGATCACAGCGAATTGCACTGACCTGGCAGTAAAACATCAGTGCATTTCACAGATTCGCCAGAAGATAACAGCTCATTGACAGAGATTCAGTAAAATAATTCTACTGATTCAAATCACTGATACAGATTAAGAGAGTATTGTGAACCGCAGCATAATAAACAACAAAAAAAGTGTTGCTATAAATCTAAAAAAAAAAAAAGATAGCATTTTGGATAAACTTTCTTTCAATTAAAGATAACAATGAGTATTTAAAAATGAATCCATTCAAAAATAATTATTACAATGACATTTTTTTTCGTGTTTAAATATCATTCTAAGTAAATATCCTAAAACACAAGTTGTTCCTTTTGCATTTACTGTATCTACGAATTATTTAATAATTTGTGCTGTGTAGTAGACCTACCTGATGTGGTAGTTTCATTATCCTTTCCAGTTTATTTTGTACTGTCATTCGTAATCCGAATTTGGCGTGTTTGCAGTAGTTTATTGTTTATCCTAGCTCTCGCATATTCTGTGAAATGTGTTTTGGTGCATTCTAATAAAGACATGAGCTTAAATAAATGAAATAAAATTACTTTTTGCGTGGGGGTGGAGGGGGGAGGAGGAGACACCGCTGTATCCATGGAAACAGCTGTAAAAAGGACTGACTTTGGAACCGTCAAAAAACGTTTACTCGTTCGTAAGACAGACTATATACAGAGTGATTCTAAAATCACGGGACAAACATTGAGGGGTGGTAGAGCTCACTAAAACAAACAATTATTGTANTTCCAGCCTCCACGCACTCACTCTTCTGGACCATTTAAAAATAAACTCTGTGCAGGCCCCTACCCCCACCCCCCTTTTTTTTCAATTCACCAGTTTACTCTTTTTTTTTACCACCCTCCCACAAACGAGAAATAGAATTTTAGGTTCCGCCTTTTAATGAACGAATTAAGTTATAATATTTTGTGTTATTTTTTAAACAGAACCCACTGCGCAAAAAAAAAGTTCCAGAGCCGGCAATTAAAAAACAGGAAATTTAAAAACTCGGCTCTGGCGGAAAGCAATCAAGTATGTAATTATGGAATACGTTTTGATCCTGAGTTGAATACAGAGAGTTTTTATTATTTTTTTACATGGAAGTTTTGCGCACGCCGGCTTGCTATCAGCGTTTCGGTAAATCGAAAAAAAAAAATACTATATCGAGGAATTTGTCCTTTCGAGAAAACGAGTGTGTTGCGTACGTTACACGGTCGTCCAGATAAATTTTGTTTCTATCTCCTGTCCGTGGTCAGCTTTGAATCCAACTTTTCTGAAACCATACTAAAGTTCTACTTCCAAAGTATTCCTCCGCCCAATGCAAATAAAGCTTAACCAAGCCTACAAAATCACACCAAAGCGACAACGCACGGCATTGGGGGCTCACGAAGTTTAGTAATATTTTGCATGAGAACTGTTTCTTATTAGGCGTTACCAGCATACATATTTTCTCTGTTTTTTTTTTCATATTAATTGTAAGTAAAATATTATGACTTATAGATAAAATATTTGGAAAAAGTTCAATTTAACCAAAAATAACATACATATATGTTAACAGAAGAGTATAAGGCTTGCGATACGTAACATATTTAGGAAACAACTAAACATATACATAAGGTGAATTGTCAAGGGTTTGTTTTAATAGACTAGGATCAACCTTGATAAGTTCTCAGTACCTGATTGACGTCAAGCTGCCACAGGCCTAGTACAGAATAGTTAAGATTATAGAAGCGAAACAGCCGCTCTTGAATCACAAACTTCAGCCACGTCGGCACAATGACGTCACCTACTCAGCAACGTGTACAAAAAGCTTTTCGCCATTCAACGCCTGGTAACTTACTCGCCAGCCGGCAATACGAAATCTTTCGTTGTACGCCGTAGCCAATAAGACAAAAGGCCCGTTCCAGGGCCTCGCGCAACCAATCAGGGAATGTATTGTTTAGCATAGTGCCGTTTTCGATCGCTGACGGCGCTAGTGTCTGCTGCGCATGGGCCAGCGATTGTCTCTGATTCCACATCAGTCGCCAGTAGTGACGGGTCGTAACAACTATTTTCTGTACCTGTTCCAAACTGATACCGTGAGCCGGGGATACTTTGCACTTGCAGGGGTAACTTTGCACTTGCAGGGGTAACTTTGCACCACTCAAAATTTTCGTNAACTTTGCACTTGCAGGGGTAACTTTGCACTTGCAGGGGTAACTTTGCACCACTCAAAATTTTCGTTATGGTGCAATTTGGCAACGAAACAGAAGACTGTAGCTAGATATTGTTACATGTACGGGAGCCTGAGGGGCGTATCTGAGTTCGTGAGGGAGGGAGGTCTTAATAAAAATAAAATAACTAAATTTGTGATCTTATTTATTCACTANGCGTATCTGAGTTCGTGAGGGAGGGAGGTCTTAATAAAAATAAAATAACTAAATTTGTGATCTTATTTATTCACTACAGCATCAAATTATCTGTCTCCACTATTACTCTTTTTATTTAACAGCGAGCGCAATAATTAAATGTTTATTTAAACTCTAATTAATGTCCTTCTTAATGATCTCTGTTTGGTGTTTGGTTACAGTCAATTAACTCATACTGATTATTAACACGTGTTCTGTCTANGCGTATCTGAGTTCGTGAGGGAGGGAGGTCTTAATAAAAATAAAATAACTAAATTTGTGATCTTATTTATTCACTAGAGCATCAAATTATCTGTCTCCACTATTACTCTTTTTATTTAACAGCGAGCGCAATAATTAAATGTTTATTTAAACTCTAATTAATGTTCTTCTTAATGATCTCTGTTTGGTGTTTGGTTACAGTCAATTAACTCATACTGATTATTAACACGTGTTCTGTCTATCTGTTGCCACCATGTGTAATGTCTTTCACTCACGCATCTAGTTGTCATGCCTGCCAGCCGCGCTCTTCGCTGCTTGATACTCGCAGTCACAGATTTCCCTTCAGCTAGTCAGTCACTTCTCTCGCTACTCATCGTCTATACCTCTGAACTCAGTCACTCATTCGCTCACCAACTACTCGACTCGGAGGCCTGTCACACATACATAGCGTTCACCCTGACCATCTGGAAGGTTCAACGCACCCCGAGTCACGCTGAGAGAACGAGGTCAGTATTATTCTTCAGATAAACGCAGAAATCAATACAACCAGAGCCAGCAGCGCGCACCGCAAAAAGTATTATCGTGTCTGCTCGCTTTCTGTAACAGATACGTGGCCACCGGCCTATAGCTCACCTGTTTATTCAAAACAATCCTTTGACTTGCTGCCGCCGCTATCTTATAACTGCTGTCCTTCACTTCCACTCGCTCGCGCGGGATGCGAAGCAGCGAGCGCGTAACAATATTTTAAATTTAGAACGTTACCTACCCAGGTAACGTTTGCTACCCTCTCACCAAATGGCACCTAAACATATATTTTGAGCGGTGCAATGTCACCCTAGCAGGTGCAAAGTAACCCCGGTTTAAGGTACTGATACAGAATTGTATCTGATACGAAGTATCCGACACTTTCTCTATCAGGTACACGAATTCCCGAGTACGTCCGTAGATAAGGATTGTGGATTTTCGCGAAAAGATTTCAAGACACGTTACGCTTCAAAACACTGTAGCGTTGATTGGCTGAATTACTTTTTGCCACGTTACAGCTGTCTGCACACGAATTACGTAGAATACGTGCAGATGTTGCCGAATTCTCAGTGGCCCGGTCAAAACAATAAACAAACTGCTGTTGGGTACTCGTAGTATTGAAATCTACCGTGTACTCGTATTTTTTTTTCGCGAAAAATCACTATATCTAGTTATTAGGTACGTTTTCTATCAAGTAAATGTTTCGTGTTGGTGTACTGTGAGGTATCTGTTACAGTGAAATAAAGCATGTATAAGAATTAGAGCAAAAATATACTTCATTTTCACTAATCTTTTTCAGAGAGGATAATTAAATTGCTAAATGTAATTTGTTTAAATGAAAAATAAGTTATAAATTACCCCCTGTGCAGTCGCCAAATCTAAACAAATAAATTGGATTTTAACTTAACCACATATTTTAAATATGATTAAAATTGTAATGTTACGTGGGACACCAGGCGCAATACATTGATGAATGTTAAACTGATAATAAATGTATCTAATAGTTCGGAAGTGTACTCGTTTAGGGTGCGTCATTTTTTCCTACTGGCTCTATTGTAGCGGGGGCCGCGGTAGCTGAGCAAAGCCACTGAGGTGGTAGTTAGTATCCAGCCCCTCTTCAATTATTATTACAAATCTTCGTAATGAAAAGTTATGACTAGACAAAAATAAATCAAATCTAGAAATTACATAGTGTACTAATTAACGATTTCTTTAAAATATGTATAGATTCAATTTTACCGGTATTTTCCCATGTGCGATTATAAGTATTAAATAATTAGTAGAGACCTGAAAAATTCGCGTATTCATTTCGGGACAAGCTAGAATTCGAAACACGTGTGTTTATAATACTTCAGCCATTGGTCCACGCGGTGTTTGACACCTCCTGGAGAAGGCTGGCCCAATCGTCGCCTTCTACTGTGACAGCAGACAACTAATGGGTGGTTGGGTTGATGTCGGCATATTTGTACATAATACTGGAGAGTCTAGCTTGCAGATCATTGAACTCGCGAATTTTTCTGGTCTCTAATAATTAGGTAATGTTTGATTACGGTTACAGATGTGAAACTAATAACGTAAGAAAAATAAGTTGGATTTATAAATAACTGTTAAGATGCTCCCAATGAATTGACTAGCATGGTTTTTTAATATTGGCTCTGGATATTAAGTTGTGGAGGAAAACACGTAAATCCAAGAATGCAAGGATATCTGCCCCTTAAGGACTCCACAGTGGCACATTTTCTGTGAAATCATTGTTTGCGCGTATTCGCGTATCTCGGTAAATAAATGTTCTGTGAATATAACTTTTTTCCAGGAAAAGTAAAAAACTATTGTCTATGCTACTATGTTTTTACTTTTTAACATAAAGTATATTCACGGAGAAAATAAATTTGTGAAAATGGTTAAATATAGCATTTTTTTAAAGCGTGCCTATGCAGTTTCCTTAAGCGGCAAGAAATAAGCACAAACACACGGGCGTTGTATAATCTGTGGGCTTTCTTGGCGTGTAATAAAGTCCCACTGTTACAGATATANGCTCTGGATATTAAGTTGTGGAGGAAAACACGTAAATCCAAGAATGCAAGGATATCTGCCCCTTAAGGACTCCACAATGGCACATTTTCTGTGAAATCATTGTTTGCGCGTATTCGCGTATCTCGGTAAATAAATGTTCTGTAAATATAACTTTTTGCCAGGAAAAGTAAAAACTATTGTCTATGCTACTATGTTTTTACTTTTTAACATAAAGTATATTCATGGAGAAAATGAATTCGTGAAAATGATTCAATATAGCATTTTTTTAAAGCGTGCCTATGCAGTTTCCTTAAGCGGCAAGAAAGAAGCACAAACACACGGGCGTTGTATAATCTGTGGGCTTTCTTGGCGTGTAATAAAGTCCCACTGTTACAGATATATTTTGCACAGTATAAGACCACGACGGAAACACTGCACGCCTTGCGCGTAGGGGCGATGAGGCACCAGGCGTGCGTGTTAGCATCACCCGTATCGCTCCTTCGCTTCTTGTCCTTGAACGCGCAGCTGTGTACTGGTTGAAGGAATTTTGCACGTCCGAGGCCTAAAAACGTGGGAGCGCTAGGGGCGACCGAGACATGTGCATCAACACTCTCCTCGCCTCTACGAGCAAAGCACTGAACTGGCATGCAGTCTTGCCGTCGATAACGAGCCTTTATGAGACTTTCAGAAGGAAACCCTACCATTTTATGACATGGTAAAAATAAAGGTTCGATGCACGTCCCTATTCATTTTTTAATGTTTTGTACCGGAATGTTCATACCTAAAAATGACATTGAGAACACCAGTTTGAGCTATTTTCACTATCACAAAAACATGCTTTGGAGAGAAATGGAGAAACTGNCATTGAGAACACCAGTTTGAGCTATTTTCACTATCACAAAAACATGCTTTGGAGAGAAATGGAGAAACTGAAAAACGTATACAGGCGCGTAACGTTACTTAAATGCTACTCGTAAGCAGACCTCACTCAGACACATAGGACTGTTTTTTAATTAAAACGTTTCCTGCTGGAACTTTGTACACCGTTCGGTGGCCTACCCAGGCGGCCACCTTCAGTTCTGAAACTCGGGGAATCGGTGAGCGCATATAACGTCTACGGCCGACATACCCTGGACGAACAGTAGCGCCCGGGTGAAGTGGGGAAGGGTGGGCGGGGTGGTTCAGGCGGCAGATAACACGATTAGGGCAAGGCGGCTGCGACACCTGGTGTCCAGAAGAGTGTTCGTCCGGGTCTGATTCATTATTCATACGGCCCCGCGAGTCGCGAGAGAGGAGAAAGAGAGAGAGAGAGAGAGAGAGAGAGAGAGAGAGAGAGAGAAAAAAGGACGGTGATAAATGACTGCCGTAACCGCATCAGTATGGCGCATTACGGGGCGGCTGATTTCGTAAACGAATTACGCGGCGAGGCGCCCAAGTGCCTCGTCTAGAGCGTGAGCACGGGAAATATTGGACCTCGCCGGCTGTGTGCTTCGTCCAGAACGTCTTCCCCAGTGCAACACTTTGGCGACGCCACAGATTTACGTCGTCTACCCTGGCCGCTGCAGATTTTTACACGCCTTGCCTTTTAAAGATTTTGAGGAGATACACACACATACGTGTTGCAGTCTACACGAGAGGTTTGGGCGGCTCTTAACACCGAGATCTTGAGAGCCGGTGAGGCTGAAGTGAGGTGAGTACGGAGCAGCACCGGAATGCAAGGGCGGTGGAAACGGGAGATCCCCGGGAAAAACCCTCCGACCAGCGGCATCGTCCGGAAAGATCCCCGCATACGAGAATCCGGGAGCGACCCCGCTAGGAATCGAACCTGTTCGCCTAGGTGGGAGGCGAGTAGTCTAACCACTACACCACGGGTGCCTTAAGGACAGTTTATCTGCACTTATCACTTGACTGGGGAGCCGCGGTGGCTGAGCGGTTAGGCAGTTTGCCTGCCAACAACGCGAACCAGGTTCAATCCCCGGCCGGCTTACTCCCGGATTTTCTCAAATGGGAATCGTGCCGGACGATGCCGCTGGTCGCCGGGTTACCTCAGTGATCTCCCGTTTCCCCCCCCCCTTGCATTTCGGCGCTGCTCCATACTGGCTTCGTTTCAAACTCAACGGCTCTCAAGGCCTCGATATTAAGAGCAGCCATAATCTCTCCACTCTCCACACTTTAACGTTGGTTGCAGGCTTACTGGGCTGCTTTACGGTAGAAGCAAATATATAATGAGAATGTGTGGTTTACAAACTTGACTAAACCTAAAGCTCCTTTCGAACCCAGGTTCCTGCAGGGAGTGCTGGAATGTGGGCTCAAAGGACGGGTAGGGCTCTTTCAGTCGATAAGTTAACGGACATTACTCTCATTACTTAAGCTCCGGAAATTTCGCGAATTCATTTGAGACAAGCTAGACTCCAAATACATGCGCAATTGACTCCCTTTTTGGATTGGATCGTAGTTTGTAAGACACGCAATGGTCGAATTAGAGCCAATAAGTAACCTGCAAGGAAACAAGGACCAAATCCCGTGCCGCCTGGTGGTAGGGGGTAATATTATCGCATCAGCCAATGAACAACCAACTGAGACTCGAGTGCACAAAGGATTGTGGAGGCTAGCTTGCTGCCAAATTAATCCACGAAATTTCCCAGTTTTTACTCATTACGGAAGGTGCCGGTTTTGTTCAAAGTGGCTGCACTGAAGAAGTTTACTCCACTTACTTCTTCGCCCTCACAGTTGACATCCCAACTAGATTACAAATTAGAGTGAGCCTTCCTTCACTTTTTGCCGATACTTAACAGCGACTGGCGTCTGTTTATATCTCCCCAAATCTTATTTTATGACCTTATTTTTTTCTATGTGTACTTACCTAAGAGAAAAAAAATGGTTGTAGGAACCATCTAAATAATGTTAACATAGATAGTGTAACGTGCTCGCTGCTTCGCATCCCGCGCGAGCGAGTAGAAGTGAAGGACAGCAGTTATGATAGCGGCGGCAGCAAGTCAAAGGATTGTTTTGAATGAACAAGCTAGCGCGCGTATCTGTTACAGAAAGCGAGCCGACACGATAATTATTTTGCAGCCCGGTGTTTCCTTCGCCTGGGAATGCGCTGAGAGCTGAAATGTCAAAGTTGTAATGTTAGACGAAGCGAGCGGCATATCATAAAGGACGCCCCTGCACATGCCGATAAACTTATCGCAGCTCACGCCTAGCTGACCCTGAGAAGCTCATATTTCTCAATTTCGAAAGGAGGAATGTCACCGGCATCACCATTACTTTTCCCAGAACATCTTGGATTGCTGAGAACGTTCTAGACGGCACCTACCTCAAGTATAATTACCACGTGCGAGCCTCTGAGAGTGAGTGACTAAGAGCCGAGATGTTGGCGTCTCGTGCGACCTTAAGCGACAGTTGGGCGATTCCGGAGCGGCGAGAATGCAGCGAGTTTGTGTGCAGTGAAGAGTGGGACTGATCTGCGGGACTGGGGACTTGATGCGCGAGTGGTAAAGACATTCTGGACGATGGAAATATACATTTTTAACTAAACGTGTGGAAATAATTGGAGCAATTTAAGGGACGTTAGCAAGAGTAAAGAATGTAAAAGAAAGACTTAAATTAAAATGGATATAGTAATTAAATATTGGGCTCAATAAGAATAATAACAGTTAATAGGTCACTCAAACTGGTAAATAACAGATATTTCGCTGTTTGTAGCATTGAGAATAAATATAATTATTGAATTTATTTATTTTATATTTATTAAGACCTCTATCCCTCACGAACTCAGATACGCTCCTTTATGCATTGTTGCAACAACAGTAATATCAACAGAAATGTTTGTTGTATTCCTTTCTGTGATTTATTTCCTACACTAATTCGAATCAGTGGAAAACCACTGATTCGCAGTGAAATTCAACTACTCGATTCAGTGAAAATGGGTCCACTCAGAATCGGTGGAAAAGCACAGGTGTTTCAGCGAAACAGTTTAATTATTGAATAAGTGACATTCGCGTGCGGCAAATTAAATTCTTTTTTTATTGAAATTAGCCAAATAATTACGGGAAATAAACACATTTCCGATACTCACTGTTTTTATTGTGCAATTTTACGCATTTTAAAAAACGTAAAATAACTCATGGTGTCTAGAATTTTAACCCACAGTATACCGCTGTCAGGCCATTGCCTTACCAATCGAGTCACCAATCCGACTTTGAGCGTAAGGGGCAAAACATATGTATTATATGTAGGGCCAGTGACTTTTCGCGTAAAAATTGGAGCACACAGTAGACTTCAATAATATATACACACCTCAGTTGTTGTTATACCTCCATTGGCTGCTGGTGCCGTGTCCGTCTATTGACCAAGCCACTCAGGACTAAGTAACTCCGACACTGAACCTTCATGATTCGTGCGCAAACGGTTAACATGGGTCAGAATATTTTTTAGCGAATCAAAGAAGCTGGACGACCCTAGAGTGTTTTTGACTGTATCTTATCTCAAAATCTTTTCGCGAAATATCACTGCCCCTAATTATATGTCTATCGAAAATATGTAGCTTTAAATTGAATGCCCTTTCCTTTCGTTTTTAGTTTGACTGGTAATATTAGGATTGCTATAACAAGTGGTATGCGCGAATGCACCCACTTCACCGCGTCTAATGCAGTTTAAACATTCAAACCGAGCGTTATGATGGTTACGTGTATACGAAATGAAAGACGTAAAATCACAATGAAAAGCTGAATGTTCATGTTGGCTCTTGATAAGGTATTATAAAGGACGAAATACACATTCAAGAAAAATCATATTATGGGTTTCGTTAGTTTATGCGTCGTTACTTCATTTTATACATATTGTTAACTGATCCATCACTCAATAAACATATCAACTGAAAAGCAGGGAACGAAATGGTCAACGAATCAGTGGAAAAGTAATCGAATCAATAAGAGAAGGAAAAGTGGAATTTTTCCACACATTCATCAGTTAATTTGACTGAAGTGACTTTCAGGTGTTCTTGACTGATTTGAACAGTAAATTTCTCACTGTTTCAGATTTAGAATGTACTGTTCTCACAGCAGAGAACAGCGTTCCTGCTACAAGACAGATAGCACCTCCAACAGAACAACTTCAACCACATTTGGATTGTCCTCACAACAAGTATTGTAATAACCTAACGGAATACTCTGTTGCTACAACCCTCAAACCCGATTACAGTAGAAGTTGAATTCTATAAAAATTTAAGTACTTTTTATATTGACACAAGTATAAAACGCATGTGNTTGACTAAACCTAAAGCTCCTTTCGAACCCAGGTTCCTGCAGGGAGTGCTGGAATGTGGGCTCAAAGGACGGGTAGAGCTCTTCCAGTCGATAGGTTAACGAACATTACTCTCATTACTAAAGACCCGGAAATTTCGCGAATTCATTCGAGACAAGCTAAACTCCAAATACATGCGCAATTGACTCCCTTTACCCCTCTTACTTCTTCGCCCTCACAGTTGACATCCCAACTAGATTACAAATTAGAGTGAGCCTTCCTTCACTTTTTGCCGATACTTAACAGCGACTGGCATCTGTTTATATCTCCCCAAGGGCTTATTTTATGAGCTTACACTACATTTTGTCTTGTGTACTTACCTAAGAGAAAAAAAAATGGTTGTAGGAACCATCTAAATAATGTTAACATAGATAGTGTAACGCGCTCGCTGCTTCGCATCCCGCGCGAGCGAGTGGAAGTGAAGGACAGCAGTTATGATAGCGGGGGCAGCAGGTCAAAGGATTGTTTTAAATGAACAAGCGAGCGCGCGTATCTGTTACAGAAAGCGAGCCGACAAATTAATTTTTGTGGCCTGGTGTTTCCTTCGCCTGGGAATGCGCTGAGAGCTGAAATGTCAAAGTTGTAATGTTAGACGAAGCGAGCGGCCCATCATAAAGGACGCCACCGCACATGCCGATAAACTTATCGCAACTCGCGCCTAGCTGACCCTGAGAAGCTCATATTTCTGAATTTCCAAAGGAGGAATGTCGCCGGCATCACCATTACTTTTCCCAGAACGTCTTGGATTGCTGAGAACGTTCTAGACGGCACCTACTTCAAGTATAATTACCACGTGCGGGCCTCTGAGAGTGAGTGACTAAGAGCCGAGAGGTTGGCGTCTCGTGCGACCTTAAGCGACAGTTGGGAGATTACGGAGCGGCGAGAATGCAGCGAGCTTGTGTACAGTGAAGAGTTGGACTGATCTGTGGTACTGTGGACTGGATGCTTGAGTGAAAAGACATTCTGGACGATGGAAATATAAATTTTTAACTAAACGTGTGGAAATAATTGGAGCAATTTAAGGGACGTTAGCAAGAGTAATGAGTGTGAAAGAAAGACTTTAATTTAAATGGAGATATTAATTAAATATTGCCCTCAATAAGAATAATAAGAGTTAATAGGTCGCTCAAACTGGTAAATAACAGATATTTGACTGTTTGTAGCATTGAAAATAAATATAATTATTGAATTTATTTATTTTATATTTATTAAGACCTCCATCCCTCACGAACTCAGATACGCCCCTCAGGCATTGTTGCAACAATAGTAATATCAACATTAATATTTGTTGTATTCCTTTATGTGATTTATTTCCTACACTCTAAATTCGAATCAGTGGAAAACCACTGAATCGCAGTGAAACTCAACTACTCGATTCAGTGAAAATGGCTCCATTCAGAATCGGTGGAAAAGCACAGGTGTTTCAGTGAAACAGATTAATTATTGAATAAGTGACATTCGCGTGCGGCGAATTAAATACTGTTTTTTATTGAAATTAGCCAAATAATTACGGGAAATAAACACATTTCCGATACTCACTGTTTTTATTGTGCAATTNTTTTTATTGAAATTAGCCAAATAATTACGGGAAATAAACACATTTCCGATACTCACTGTTTTTATTGTGCAATTTTGTGTATTTTAAAAAAACGTAAAATAACTCATGGTGTCTAGAATTTTAACCCACAGTATACCGCTGTGAGGCCATTGCCTTACCAATCGAGCCACCAATCCGACGTTGAGCGTTAGGGGCAAAACATAGGTATTATATGTAGGGCTAGTGACTTTTCGCGTAAAAATTGGAGCACACAGTAGACTTCAATAATATATACACACCTCAGCTGTTGTTATACCTCCATTGGCTGCTGGTGCCGTGTCCGTCTTTGTCCAAGCCACTCAGGACTAAGTAACTCCGACACTGAACCTTCATGATTCGTGCGCAAACGGATAACATGGGCCAGAATATTTTTTAGCCAATCAACGAAGCTGGACGACCCTAGAGTGCTTTTGACTGTATCTTATCTCAAAATATTTTCGCGAAATATCACTGCCCCTAATTATATGTCTTTATCGAAAATATGTAGCTTTAAATTGAATGCCCTTTCCTTTCGTTTTTAGTTTGACTGGTAATATTAGGATTGCTGTAGCAAGTGGTATGCGTGAATGCACTCGCTTTACCGCGTCTAATGCAGTTTAAACATTCAAACCGAGCGTTATGATGGTCACGTGTATACGAAATGAAAGACGTAAAATCACAATGAAAAGCTGAATGTTCATGTTGGCTCTTGATAAGGTATTATAAAGGACGAAATACACATTTAAGAAAAATCATATTATGGGTTTCGTTAGTTTATGCGTCGTTACTTCATTTGATACATATTGTTAACTGATCCATCACTCAAAAAACAAATCAACTGAAAAGCAGGGAACGAAATGGTCAACGAATCAGTGGAAAAGTAATCGAATCAATAAGAGAAGGAAAAGTGGAATTTTTCCACACATTCATCAGTTAATTTGACTGAAGTGACTTTCAGGTGTTCTTGACTGATTTGAACAGTAAATTTCTCACTGTTTCAGATTTAGAATGTACTGTTCTCACAGCAGAGAACAGTGTTCCTGCTACAAGACAGATAGCACCTCCAACAGAACAACTTCAACCACATTTGGATTGTCCTCACAACAAGTATTGTAATAACCTAACGGAATACTCTGTTGCTACAACCCTCAAACCCGATTGCAGTAGAAGTTGAATTCAATAAAAATTTAAGTACTTTTTATATTGACACAAGTATAAAACGCATGTGATACACGTATATGTATATATATATATATATATATATATATAGTGCGAGGTAACTGTGTGAGCGAGCAATGACGGCCAGAGCGGCGTCCAAGGGGCCTCGGGAAGCGTGCAGGAAGGTCGTGCTTGTGAACGTCGCGGCGAGAGGCCGAGTGGAGAGCGAAGATGCGTGCACGCCCCCTGCATGGCCGCCGAGTAACGAACTCAATTACATAATTACTGTTTACTTTCCGCAGCTGCTGCTCGCGCCCGCGATGTTCCTGGCGGTCTGCTTTGCCGCTTCCCCCCCCCCCCCCC
>NQII01007302.1:42521-57385 GCA_002778355.1 Clitarchus hookeri | reverse complement strand
GGGGGGTTCGTAATAAGCTCCCTCAGGGTCTCTTGGGGCCAACCATCTGCCCCCCTCCCCTTTCCACTCTTAGTAAGCTTCGTGCCGGCAGCACCGACGATGGATCAGCCTCTACACGAGATCGCAGACGATGGTCGTGTCCTTCGCGTCGCTGGAACACGCCCTCGTAACTCGAATAAGGAAAACGAAACCTTACCGAAGATACCCGAAGTCTGCCCTAAGACGAGGTTCTACGGTCTTACTACTTAGACAATTAAAAAAATTATTACATGCTATTTAAAGAAAGTATATAATATATTCACATGTCATAAATAAACAAAAACCAATCTTGTAGTTTCTTTCATTAGACATTGTATAAACTCATGATTGATTTGCATATTCTAATTTTGATGCTGGTAGCACATACTGCCTTGTGTAAGCGCCGTCCACGTCTGCTTATTCGTGTCGCGTGTATCTTCGTGAATACATGCACAAAACTGGTTGTAATGTAGCATTTCACCTTCACGGTTACAGTTTACATTCGCTCAAATGTATTTGTGATATTACAGTGGATAAGAGGCACATCAGCTATATTGCCCAGAAAACATGGGCCAATCACAATATTAAAAATAAACAGCTGGCGAGGTGTCTACAATACCAGCTGGCGAGGTCTCTACAATACCACCAATATAACAAAGTGAAAATGCATATTTTACTCTGTGTTCTAAAGTTGGCAGTACCATAGAACCTACTTCGGCTTGCTTCAGCAAACAAATGAATCGGATAAGGATCTCTCGTTATACTCTTGAGTTACAACTCTGTACTCGTATGCTCCCTGCAATGGAAGAGAGAGAGAGAGATGAGACACGCAAACAACGAAGCGCACTTGGTTGCCATGGGTCCTTATTCCGTAACTTTCTGACGTCACTATAGATATTCTGCTGCTGCGCTGTGTTCTGTGACAGTAACCCATCATAAAACGTAGCCCGGCCTTTATTAACGAGATTGACGCGAAAGTGGCTGCCCTGCCAAAATTCGTTTTCTGCACACAAGTTCCAGCGAGAATCAATTTCTAATCATACCCTGACAACGAGGTGACCATTTAATGTTATATTATTATTTCACAGAAAATATAAAGTGTTTCGTGTAGTTTAATTTTTTTTTTCCCCGCCAGAGTAATCTTTTAAGGTAGCCATGATGCAAGCGGTAAAGTCAACCACGGGCTCAGTGCTACCCTCTTGTGACGATGAAGAGTAACTGTATTTACCTGACAACATCGGTAATAGAAAAAGCAAGAGAGAGAATTTTAAAATGTTAAAAAACTGGAAGAAAAATATTATGTGTAACGTGATAATTCGTAAACGCCCAGCAAGTCGTTACAGTAGGCACTCTGTAGTAGCTCTCTCTCTACTTTTCCCTTTCAGCCATTTTTTTATTATTTTAACTACATTTTCAATAATAAACATAGTGTGTATACTCCACTGCACTTGGAAGTTAACGTCTAAGGCTAAAATAAAATGTATTTATTGACTATAATTCCAAATGAGAGGGCTTTCAAAAGTGTTCACTTTACCGTGAATAGCTTATATATATTTATTATATATAATATATTATATAGTATTATTTACAAAGGTGGCGGTAGTATTGTCAGACATATATATATATATACGTATAGTTACGAAATACCATACAATGACTATTGCACAGTTAAATTATTGAGGCAAACATCTATATGTTCTACAGACGATAGTTATATCTAGAGGCAGTGATATTTCGCGAAAAGATTTCGAGACAAGATACAGCCCAAAGCACTGTAGGGTCGTCCAGCTTCTTTGATTGGCTAAAAAATGTTCTGGCGCGTGTTAACCGTTTGCGCACGAATCACGAAGGTTCAGTGTCGGAGTTACTAAGTCTTGAGTGGCTTGGTCAAAGACGGACACGTCACCAACAGCCAATGGAGGTATAACAACAGCTGAGGTGTGTATATAGTATTGAAGTCTACTGTGTGCTCCGATTTTTACGCGAAAAGTCACTGGCCCAATTTATGTGTAATTATTTCTGTGGCACGNTTTATAACCTATGGTAAGGTTTCCAGCAGATCCATGGTACGTTAAGCAACCAGTTATAACATAGCTGGCGCGCCAGCAGCAGCCAATAGCATTGCCCTGGGAAAGACGCTGTCTGTATTGGCGCTACCTTGTGGCCTTGTACAGCACCGACCATGATTTTACATGTTTTACAACACGCCAGACTTGACCGAGCGTGCTCGGGATAATATGTTAAGGGGTTAATGCATGGATTCGGATGTTTCAATTCAAATATCTTGTTTGATGCGTGCTGTACTTAAGTCGACATAACATTCGTTTCGTGTTGATAAGCAATGAGCTGTAGGCTTCGCAACCGGATGTAGTAAAATCAGCCATTCATAACACATACCAGTTGTATAGTTTATGAATGAATTACCTATTCCCGGGGAAGATCATCGTGCATTCAGCCTTGCAGTGTACAACACCGGCCATAAATCACCTTCCTCCATGGTGTGTACGCAGTTGTGTTCACTGGGTCTGAGTGGATTAAGGAGAATCTCTAGCTAACAGTTTTCAAACGCCTCTATGTCACATCCGGCCGTCATGAAGCACAGAGACGGTGGTGTACAGAAGTATGAACAAGCTTTGCGTGTGTTCTGCTTCCTCGGAATTTCAAGCGATAACTTTAAGTTTTTAATACAGAAATCTGCTCAGAAAAGATAAATCATCGTCGCTATAGTTTAAAACATTGTTTTGCAGAAAAATAAATATCATAAACGGAGGGCTATTTACGACGGCTTTTGCTGAATTTGGCACTTTTCAACGCCCATGTCTATGTTTCAATAACCAAGTTCATGAATTGGCAACAAAAATGCGACTTTCATTTCTGTCCTGAAAAAAAAATATTCAGATTAAAATATCCTATAGTTTTTTTTTACACTTTCATTAACACGTAAGTTAATGGTTTCTGGTGTTGCAAATAAAATAATTTTTTATGTGTGCTGTACTTAAACTGGCAAAGAACTCGTTTCGTTATCACGACCAATAAGCTGCAGGCTCTGTGTTGTGTGATCAGTGATATGAACCAGACATAACGTAGGGCAGTAGCACTGTTTACTAACCAGTCACCCTCAGGAAGATCGTTGGTCACTGAGCCTCGCACTGTACAGCACCGGTCAAGTAAAACCATCGTTTGCAACGTGTAGACAATTGGCTACAACGGGCACGAAAGGGTTAATATAATAGACACAGTTCTTACGATAATACCCATACCACACCTTAAAATTTATTTAAAAAATTGAGAGAATGCGACCCTTAGAGCACTAGAAAGAGCAGCGAGTGTACGAACTCGTCTCTGTCGTCGCAGTGTCTCTCTTTCGCACTAGTACAGAACTCTACTGCCATTGTGCGTTCGTTGTGTCCGAGCGAGTGCGAAGGGCGGGAAAGAGCACACTCTCAGCAAGTAGTAACACGGCCTGCGCAATGTTTTGCTTGCAACTCTAGTCCCAGCATGCCGAGAGAGAGACGCGAGACAGGTTGAAAGCACGAGGGGATGGGATAGGGTCAAATAAACACGAGGAGCGTGGCGCCACAAGCAGAATGCTGGCGTGAGCCACAGCTTACCTTGTCCATACTTGATGGACTGACTTGATTCGCACACTTACCCTACACGGTATTTTGGTTTTGGTGGTGAAAATTTCGTAAGTAACTCAGAATGCAATATACTGTATTTATTTCTTAACTGAATGGTACACAAAATGTATAATTACGACCCGTGTCGTACCTGTCAGAAAGAAGCACCAATGTATAGGGCCACTGATTTTTCGCGAAAAAATTGGAGCTCACGATAGACTTCAATACTATATATACACCTAGGCTGTTGTCATACATCCGTTTCTGCATTTGACCGAGCCACTCAGGATTCCGTTACTCCGACACTGTGCCTTCGTGATTCGTGCGCAAGCAGTTAACACGGACCAAAACATGTTTCAGCAAATCAAAAAAGCTGGGCGACCCTACAGTGCTTTGAACTGTATCTTGTCTCGAAATCTTTTCGCGAAATATCACTGCCCCTACCAATGTAGTCTCTTGTTTTTTTTCTCTGGGTAATGCGGTTAGCCATTGCAAGTGCTGCTTCTCCGAAATTTTATAAATAGCTGCTGCTTAAGAAATAGACCAAAGGAGACTCTTCCCAAAACCTCTATTCGGTGAGTTATACTAAGTATTTTGGACATAAGTTCTCGTGTTTCGCAGCATATAAAAAATATAAAAATTGATTTCTTCGTTAAGAGTGCGTTGTAACACGTTTTTAAGGCTATGATAATAAAATACTCTCCTTCCCGGGGCGAAAAAGGATTCATCCACTGAGTCCAGCTAGAAATTCTGAACTGTACGAAATAATAAAAATGCGTGTGCTTTTACTAATAAACTTTATGGAAATAAGTTATCTAAAACATTTTGGCAGCTTTGTGAGCAAAATGCTTTGCAGCTAAGTGTGCAGCGAACATTTACACATGTGTGTAATTTCTTCAAACGCACATTTTTGTACTGTGGCAGTGCAATAAAATCAACAACATTTGCGCATCTCAGTTCTGTGTAGTCGTAAAAAATATTACTCGGAATTTGAAATCCAGACGACCCAATCCTCCGGAGCATATCGCACGCCGCAAGTAGAAACGTTGCCTTGTGTAAGCTTGCAGTAAGTCTGCTATAGTTTTCTGTATCGATACAAATGCTGCTCTTGGGAATGTACGAAACTGAAAGATTATNAAGTCTGCTATAGTTTTCTGTATCGATACAAATGCTGCTCTTGGGAATGTACGAAACTGAAAGATTATGAAGAATTCATTGGCGGCTGGAGAAATATCACAGGGTATTGGTGGTGCGTGCTTGAAGGTCGCGTAGTGAGGATGAACAGCCATTCTGGATCCGAGGTACGCTGAACGTATCGTGAACATTAACGAGAAAACTGAGAGGCGCTCATTTGCATTCATTGTGTGACGTCAGTTGCAAGATTATGATCTTTAGTATCTGGTGCTGCAAACTAGAGAGCAGGTACGTCAAAGAGCTAGCACGAGCACTACACGAAACATTCAACATAAGTTACTATGATAAAAATAAATAAAATATTCAGCTGCGAGGTCTGTTCCGAAATTTTGTGGACTAGTAACGCAGCGCCGATTCTATGAAAGCGACTCTGTGATTATGTCGTCCCTTAAGATAACTTATGGCGTGCTTTGATAATGTGAGTAAAGCCAACGTGCAGTTTTTTTTGTTTGCTCGCTATAAAAGTTGAACTGCTGTTTGTATTGTACTGGAGGGGGGTGGGAGGACATACCTAGGGACAGGAAAAGTACGCGATTTAAATCACACATAGGTTAGAATCCGCAGTCCTTTGTACGCTACAACCTCAGCTGTTATTTCATTGGCCGCCTTAATGAATAGCCAGTTTGATCCTTGATAAGGTAGTACATGATTCGGTGTTTCTTTTCATGCAGGTTTCCCATTGACCAAGAGTTGTCCTCTGCGTGTCTGAAAAAAACTATGAGTCAATCGCAAAAGTAACTAAAATATACGAGAGTTTCAAGTCGAGCTTGTTCTCAGATCAATTCGCGAAATTTTCCTGTGTCTAGATATACCTTTAAAAACCAGACAATGTTTTGCAGGTTCATTTGAGGAGCGCAATTCGTAAAACAAGACCTGAACTATTTCATAAAGAACTGGGTTTGTTTTCATTCAGGGAAATTCTAGGGAACGTGTGGTATGACAGGCTGTGAAAGCTATGAAAGAAATTGGTGGAAAGTCGCTTTACCATCCTCCACGCAGCACAGACCTCGCACCCTGCAACGTCTGGAATTTTCCAGTGCCCAAGGAACAGTTAGGGAGGAAGGAAGTTAAGCACAGGACAGGAAGTTAAAGCTGCCGCATCCATTATTTTACACAGATCACCATAAGATGGCGTGTTAATATGTGTTTGAGAAGTTAGTGCTTTAGTGGGAGTCTCTATTTCAGAAAACTATGGGAATATGCTATCTTTATTAGTCAGTCTGGCCAAATCAAGACGCGAGAAAAGGAAATCTAAATAATGAGATCATGGAGGCTATCTTCATTGAACTTAAAACCATCATTACTCGCAAACTATTTATCCGATTTAAATGATCGACATATCGTTGGATTTCTCTCAAAATTATCTATAATATGACATGTAATTGGATCGGATTAAGATAGAAATTTGAAAGAAATATCGGAAAAAACCAACAATTAACCAAATAATGATATATATCTCAGAAACTGCTAACACCACACTCACCAGACTAATTTCAATCGTAAGAGCACCCACGCCCAAAACCTTACTGACTCGGTCTCCGAATCACAAACGAGGTTAAACAGCCGCTTGTACCGCGAACACCAGCCGCACACGCCAGCAAAATGGCGTCACTGGCCAGCAACATGTCGGAACGCCATTCGCCAATCAGCGCCTGGTGACCTACTTGCCAGCCAGCGGGCCATCCAAAGCTTCGCACAGCCGTGCGGATAACTGGTGCCTGCGCGCCATCTCGTGTCTCTGTACTGACGTACTCTGCGCCCGAACAGTGATCCAAATTCTCGGAACAGCCCTCGCGCATTCAGAGAATCTTAGANCTGTACTGACGTACTCTGCGCCCGAACAGTGATCCAAATTCTCGGAACAGCCCTCGCGCATTCAGAGAATCTTAGAAGATTGTAGGAGTTGTGATGGTAGAGGGTGCGTGTACTCACAGGGGTGCGTCGGCGTGAAGGGGTAGTCCAGCGACGGCAGCCGGGGGGCGCTGGAGGGGTGCAGGGATGGCGGGCAGTGGTAGCAGAACATGCCCCGGTGGCCCGATATCTGCAACACACACACANGCTGGAGGGGTGCAGGGATGGCGGGCAGTGGTAGCAGAACATGCCCCGGTGGCCCGATATCTGCAACACACACACACAACGCCTGCGTCATCTTCCTTACTTAACTCCCACTTCTCACACCAAATAAAACACACACATTGAAGATTCATCTATCGTATTTTTAAAAAGGAAACAATTTTTTAGACTGACCCTGGTTAATTGAGCACTTTGGAGTGGAGATAGGGGAGTGGAGAGATTTGGGTGGCTCTTAACACCGAGGTCTTGAGAGCCGATGAGGGTGAAGCGAGGTGAGCACAGAGCAGCGCCGGAATGCAAGAGGGCGGGGGAAACGGGAGACACCCGAGAAAACTTGCCGACCAGCGGCATCGTCCGGCACTATTCCCAAGTGCGAATATCCGGGAGCGATCCCGCCGGGAATTGAACCCGGTTCGCCTAGATGGGAGGCTACTAGTCTAACCACTACACCACCGCGGCCACTTCAGCACTTCGGAGAGCACTGCTTAGGTTCTACATTTCTGCACACTTTTGTTCTTCCGCCATACGTGGACCCTATTTCTATGTTCATTTGTCGAGCAAGTAAAACTGCGAAACTGTTAGTAACACAAACACGTTACTGATATAATAAGTGTTACTTTTGGGATTTTTGAAACAAGAAAAAATGAAATATACTAAATATGCATTGTCCACAATTTTACAAAATTACTTTTTTAGTGAGACGTCAATGCAAGGCACTACTTTTCCCAAACCGATGTCATGTTTACTTGGAGCAAGCCAGACTCTGTGTCCCTAAACATATACGCATTTGGGGGGGGGGGCATTTTTTCAAGGTTTATTTCCATAGTACACGATTAGGGGCGCCGTCTGGCAGCAAGTATATTGTATGTCCGCGGCCTAGAAGCGCGGCAACGCTAAGGGTCACCTAGTTGCGCGCATTGAATGTCCGATCGCCTTTACGCGCAAGGCACTGAACACGTGCAGTCTTTCTTTCGTCGACTCATCTCACAGGACTTTCGCCGATGATCTGTAATTTTATAGCGAATTAATACAAACCAAGGTTACCTGAATATTAATTTGCTATGATCAGTAGCCTGTACCGGAAGTTGAATGCCTGAAAATGGACGTGGAACACTCGCAATAGCCCTAATTTTTTCGACTTTTTAATGCTATACACATTAGAGACGGAAACTGAAAACGAATACTGGTATTCTGGCATGAAAAATGTCTCAACCCTTTCAAGTACGTGTCAATTTTTCATGTCAGGTGCTGCAAAAGAGAACATTTATGGCTTGAAAAGTACTTGAATTTCCTTTAACAACTGACACTTTGGAAATTATGGAAGACGTTTCAGTAGATCCATGGCACAAGAAGCAACCAATTATACAATAGTTTGCGCATCACCAGCAACCAATAGCTTGCTCGCAGGGAAAGGTGCTGTCTGTATTGGTGATTGTTTCTTACCTCGTACAGCAAACACTATGATTCTGCCTGTTCTCCAACATGGCAGGCGTGAACGAGTATACTCGAGATAACATGCTAAGGTGTTAAATGCTATTCGTTAGCAGACGTCGCTCAATAATACTGCACGGTTTTTAAATGACAGCTTTACGATTGCAGCTCTGCTGTCTGTTTGGCGACCCGGGAATATGTCGCCCGTAATTACGAACCTTGTAACATTTCAGTTAAAATCAATATGCAGTTGTAACCTTTCAGTGAAATTAGGAATCTGTAATGCTGTTCACCATTTTTTATTTCCTCGCACGTCTTCGAAACAAATTATACAAATTATTACTTCATATTCTCAAAACAAATCATATTAATATTACTAGTTTTCAATTATCCATGATTAAATTCAAAACATATTGTTACAATTATATAATTTAAATACGATCAAAAAATTATGATATATCTTCATTACGCACGCGTCCATTTTTTACGGCGGTGGTATTAGTTCTGCTAAAGAAAAACGTTCGACTTAGAACTTAAACGTAATTTCTGTTGTTACCTGCTCTATGATTGGCTGTCGTCTGACCACGCCACATTTCTCCTTCATCCAGCAATGGCGATACGAGAGCCAACCAGGATACTTTTCTTTCGTTCACGTGATTTACAACATGCAATTCTTACTACTCTCTAGGGAACATATGAACAATACGTTATACCCTCTAATAACAAATTAAATACAACCTACAAATGATCTCTACGTCAACAAATGAGTAATATAACCAAAAATTACACTACACTTCGTTAAAATTAGATAATTAAGTTATATTTGGAAATTATATTAAATTAATTGTGATTGTCAACACAGCCAAATATTCTGCAACCATATATAAATATAATAACCTGGAAAACCGCAACATTACATAACTATACAAAACATTACCTATGTTTATGAAACCAATATTTAATGTTTTATATGAACACAACACTTATTATTAAATATATTACATTTCGTACAGTATCGGTATAGTCCTGTATATTGTATTAGTATTCTCACAATTCTTATCTAAAAATAAAAATGTAAACAAAACTTTTCCTTTTTAAATTTGTAAAGTTTCAAATGTTTGTTATTTTTGTAATGTTATTCTTGAACTTAAACGCTGTAATTTTGCGTTTTTTCAGTTAGTTTTATAAGTTATTTTTCTTAGTGTAAATACTTTTAACTTAGGTTGGATCTTTATTTTATATTTCCATTTAATGATGGTATTTTTTTTTCCATCAGCGTGCTTGTTTTAATCATAAGCTTCACAAACTGTCGGTGTATATTTATCGATGCTCGTCTGTTTACGGGCACGGACGAGGAATTCTGCCCACGGCGAGTATCACTGGCTGACTGGCAAGCTACTGAAGAGACCAAACTGGACGTCGAGCGCTGCGTGTGGTGACCTTGCCAGGAGGTCCAGACAGAGCTGTAGGCCCGTGGTTCTCTAACTGTGGTCCGCGTTTAGGTCCGATGTGCTCCGTGAAACTTGCTCAATGCGCCGTCTAAAATCTCCATTCATGTTAGATACCCAATTCCAAATCTTGATAACACGGTTTGTTCCATACTTTGTGTTGTTTTCACTGATCTACGGTGTGTTTTAAAACGTATTAAAATAAAAATATTTTCTTAATGATAAATTTTAATTTACGATACAGCAAAAGTTTTTTTCTTGTACGATGGTTTTTTTTCCGTAGAAACTAGTTACCAACATTTTTTTTTTTATGCTACAAGTGTATTAAAATAACAAAACTCACAAAAATCTGTAATGTGCAAATATACAGGTACTATTTTATTTAAATAAGTCAACATTGTAGACATCAGGTTCATTAAAAATACTGATAAATAAAATTAATTTAGTATGTTTTATACAATATATGTGTGTTGTAAACACACGATAATTTACGTGTAGTATAACAAAAAAACTTTTTGTCAATTAGTTTCCAAGTAATTGATTGTAAAATGTTTAAAAATGATACTGTGTACTGTGAAGAACTATAGATATTAGTTTATATTGAAAATAGATTTTAATGAATTGCTCGACTATTTTCCGTACATTTTGGCGCTGTAGTTGAAGAGTTGTCGAGCTAGGTGGACCGTGTTGAGATTGACATTCTACACCAGGCGACCCGTGAAGCAAAGTAAGTGGGCGTCCCTCGCTACCGTGTCACAGATCACTTACAGATGTAAACCAGCCGCTTGTAACGTGAACTCCGACCGCAGACGCCAGCAAGTTGGCCTCGCTGACCAGCAGAATGTCGGAACGCCGTTCGCCAATCACAGCCTGGTAACCTACTTGCCACACGGTGGTCCAGCGAATGGGGAACCTACGCGGTAGCCAGTCAGGCAAAAGACCCGTTCTCCTCGGATCTTCATGCAGCCAATCAGAGAATGGGTACGCCTCGAAGGAACCGCCCCTCTATTTCGTCTCTGTGTATTTATCTACTCTGTGGCTGCGCTGTAACTTGTCTGCTTCGACTTTCTTCGACTTGAGCGCAGCCGCTTGATTGCTTTCTTACGTTTACGTATAAGCGTGTTTGATTCGTTGCGACGCTGTGTCCGTTCATTTGTGTCAAAAAGTTGTTCAAGATTCGTCGCCCGCGAATAAACTCCAAGCATAAAACTTTGTTAGCTTAGTGGAACAATTAAAGTAATTGTAGCTTGCGGAAAAGAAAGAGCAGGGAAACAGTCAGTAGAGTGCAGTGGACAAACACATGTATGACACAGTGTAAAATAAAACAAAATAATTAATTAATAGCTTAATAGTAGGGCCTACTTCAGCACAAATTTAAAAAAAAAATCAATTGTCATATTTAAAGGAAATGAAGGAATTATTATCGCCGTTTTTAGGAAAATTTTATTGGTAATCGAAAAACATAATGTCCAGATGTAAACAAAACTACCTGCTTTGATGGACATGTCGCAGAATTAAGGCAATGTCACGATAATGTAACTACCAAACAGTACATACTGTAGTGTACAGTAAGGAACGTCAAATTATAATTCAGTTTGTTCAAGAAAAAATTGTTCTTTTACCACCCAAAATGTTTCCTTTTTTCAAAATGTAATTTGTGTGTTTGACCGTCACTGCAACTACCTAAAAAGAAAAATAGCCGAAATTATAAAGAGAGAAAAAAAGAATTGAGTCCCAATGAGTTCCGTTTCAGACAGTCTTTACCGAGTATGAAAAACCGTGTACACCTTATTTTAATAAATTTTGAATACGGCCAGTTTGCCGGTGCTCACATGTAAGCAGTTTATAGTTAGTAACAAGCAGTTCTCGCTTATTTGCCAACAACGTACGTTAGTTCGTGCTCTGGGCCGGGATGGAGGAGAAGATCAGTTCACTTGCTTGTTGTTCTCTAACTGCTGTGCACAAATACGTCCAGTTTTCACGCTCCCGTAAAACTGACGGTAAGATTCAGTCATCACGGCGGACTTTGGTTTCCGCTCTGCGAATTAATATTTTCATTTGGTAGGACCCAATCCAATCAGGCTCACACAGCAAGCAAATTACGCGCGAGGTTATGGCATCATATTTACCGATATTTAATTACTTTTTTTTCCCCCTCCATCCTCCCTCGCTCAATCCAAAGGTATGAAAGATGTAAAAAACTATTAATTTTTTTTTAGAGGTCCGCGTTACCGATCGCGGTGCAAATGAAGTTGTCATATCGAGGCTCGCACCAGTGTGACCGCGTCCCTTCCCTGTGAGCCAAATACCGCCCCAACCCCTCTACACCCTGTATGTAATCAATTCGTTTAATTCGGGCCCCGGGCCCGCGCTATTTACTTGCACCGATGATCAACTGCGGTGATTCGATTTGCCACCGCTGGAACCCCCCTACCCTCTCTCGCCCCGCGCCCACACGCCCTTGACAGAAACCCTCCGCGCCAACCCCTTCCCCGGGGCAGGTGATCGCTTCGCCCTTCCCTTTGATGTGCCGCGCCTGCGTTCCAGCCGCCCTTGCCGGTGCNAAGCGGGTTCAATCCCCGGCCGGGCCACTCCCGGATTTTTGCAAGGGGAAGTCGTGCCGCTGGTCGGAGGTTCTTCTCGGGGATCTCCCTTTCCCCTCGCGTTTTGCATTCCGGTGCTGCTCCATACTCACCTCGCTTCACTTCCATCGGCTCTCAGGACCTCGCTGTTAAGAGCCGCCCAAATCCCTCTCTCAACTCAACTGTAGTTCCGAATCCCGTGTAAAATAAACAACATTGTTAGTATAGCCTATTCGTGGTTTCTTCGCACTTTTTTGAATCAAGCACTTGAATAATCGCCCCATGTATGTCATACTTGGTTGTTTCAGAAATATATTATGTACCGCAAGCGTTTTACATTTTTGTCAACATAAATGCACGTTATTTATGGTTAAGTTCAACTTTTATTTAAGAATTTTGTGTAAATAAGATTTAATTTATAATTAATATGAATAAAAATTAGGGAAAAAACAGGTGTTTTGGTATTTTATTGTAAGAAATAGTTATCATGCAAAATATCGAGACAAGATAGAGCCCAAAGCACTGTAGGGTCGTCCAGCTTCTTTGATTGGCTAAAAAATGTTCTGGCCTCTGTTAACCGTTTGCGCACGAATCACGAAGGTTCAGTGAGTGTCGAAGTTACTTGGTCCTGAGTGGCTTGGTCAAAGACGGACACGGCACCAGCAACCAATGGAGGGATAACAACAGCTGAGGTGTGTGTATAGTATTGAAGTCTACTGTGTGCTCCGATTTTTACGCGAAAAGTCAGTGGCCCTAATTATTACACCGTGTGCGCATCAAAGCGATTCGCTGTCCCTGTGGTGTAAATTCCTAGACTCGGTTAAGCTTTGCTTGAATGAGGCCGAGGAATAACCTGGAAGTAGAAATTTAGCAGGTCTTCATAAAAGTTGGAAGGGACTGTCAATTGACTTTGCACTTAATATTGTTAATTAAGGAAGTATTGTCACTTCACACTAACATATTTTTCTTCCTTTACTCACTAAGAGTATCTGTTTGAGCAGAAAAACTCCAAGACTACTTTTACTCCAAAACACTTGAGCGCACATTTACTTTCTTGCTTCGAAGATTTTCAGTGTCGCGCGTCCTAAACGGCTGATCGCCAACCACGAACGTTCACTATCGGAGTTACTTATTTCTGATTGGCCCAGTGAAGTAAGAAAATGTGTTTGCACAAAGTGACGTGACCAATTATCAAAGGAAGGCTTGAAATGTGCACATAGAATGTTGCAATCAAACGTGCGCCTAGATATTTTCGCGAAAGACAGGTGAGACTGTGTATCACTGTTTTATACTATCAAAAAGCTGCAATTTATTCATAATTAATACCATCTCTAGATGTAAAGTCAAGAGTGCATCTCAACGGCCTCGTATGTCTAAATCTCCATAATGCTATGGCGACGGAGGTCGATCATTCAACACAACTACAGGATTAAATTCGCTCAAACTTATGTTCATCAGTAGAATGATTATGGGGAGTTCGCGCAAGGGGCTGGGGGCTCGTAGCGTCGGAGCTATTCATGCTATGTTATTCCGTTTCACCGGTGGCCATTTTGTCCGCCATCTTGGATTCATGTGACCTACAACCCCAAAAATCCCAAACATTCCAAAAAATTTAAAAACATTTATTAAAAAATGTATTTATTTAAAAAATATATTAAAAAATACTTAAATTTCTGCAGGTCCACCACAACCCCCTCCTCTCATACTCATTCCACCATCTTCGTAGGTGCAGTCTAGCATCTTGGTAGGCATCACAACTACCGTCCCCCATTTTGGTCGGTGCAGTCCATAATCTTGGTATGTAGTCCGCCATATTGGTAGGCGTCACGGCAACCGTCCGCCATCGTGGTAAGTGCAGCTGTCCGCCAATTTGGTAGGTGCAATCCACCATATTGGTAGGTGCAGTGGTCCGCTATCTTGGTAGGTCAATCCGCCATATTGGTAGGCGTCACAGCCACCGTCCGCCATTTTGGTCTGTGCAGTTCAAAACCTTGGTAGAGGCAGTCCGCCATCTTAGTAAGCGTCACAGCCACCGCCCGCCATCGAAGTAGGTGCAGCCATCCGCCATTTTGGTCGGTGCAGTCCGCCATATTGGTAGGTGCAGCTGTCCATCATTTTGTTCGGAGAATTCTGCCATCTTGGTAGGTGTCACAGCCACCATACACCATCTTGTTTCTTTTCGTTTGTCATTTATTTAAAGATTACTGGAGTCTGTTTCTCACATTCGTTCAACCGCCATCTTGGTTTTTGTTTGTCATTTGTTTTACATAGCTGGTGCTGTCCCCAGCACCGCGCCTAGAAAACAACTGACCCCTTCCACTACCTCCTTCGAATATATTTAATTGACCGATTGTCCTACCCCTGATTCTCATTGGCTAATGCCTACCCCCTTCCAATATATATTAAATTGCTCCGCCAATGTTTCTCATTGGCTAATTACTCGGGTGTTTTCGGAAACCTTCGTATAACCAATAAGTCGGTTCCCTTCCCCCCTGTTT
>NQII01007302.1:23968-41583 GCA_002778355.1 Clitarchus hookeri | reverse complement strand
CCCTTTTCGCGGGCGCAACCCGTCCGTCCGGCGCTGACGTAACGGCCCGACAAACGCGCGGACGCCGCCTTCCCTTCTGACCCCCTCGAACTACTGCCCCTGGAACACGCGCGCATTCTGGCGGAGGGCGGTGTTCGAAGCCGGCACCCCGTGCTCAGGAAGGCGCTCTCCCGCCAAGCTAACTGCCCGGCAGTAATCCCATTTTACACCTCCGCGGCTCACAATGCCTACCCGTGGTGCGGCAGCCCTCCTTTTCACAACAGCCACCGCTGCACGGAACAGAAACAGACGAACTCGCACCATAACTTTCGTATCCAACCTGTGCTATTTTTTTCTTTTCTTCGTGGTAATAGGCGTTACCACCGAAACTTTCAAGACTTCGCAACATCTTCTAGCCTAGCTGGTGACGTCACCACGATAAAGAAAACGAAAGTGAACAACATGGCCAGCAGCTTTATTAGGTTATGTACGTGGCGAGTTGTGTTTTAAAGTAAAACTGAGACTTACCGTGTAAAAATACAAAATTATGTTTAATTTATTTATACACACACAGGCTTTAATTGGTTATTTGTTTATCATTCAAATACACACAAGCTAAATTTAAACTTAGTCCTTTGCAATCGTGGCATAACACCATGCCTAATATGCAGCCCAGGCGGAAATTGGTAATAATAAAAACAGAATGCATAGATGAGAGATGAGGTTGACCGATTATCGTCTTATGCGCATGTAACCAACGCAGACCTACCCCACGCCAATACAAATGTCAAAGTCACATTTGTAAACACCGATGAACGTGGTTCTTATGTATCTCAAATTTCAAAAGACAAGCCCTTCTGTGCGAATTAAATTATTCTATTAATTACGATTTAACCCAATTCCCTTAAAAATTGGCTGTAGGAAGTGTACAAACACCTCAAAGTATTTGTTTACAAAAATGTTCTAAACNTATTTGTTTACAAGAATGTTCTAAACTCGCATCCTATCCACGTGGTAGAAAAACAGTCCAATTTTTGGGAAACGGAGTGGCTACTGCTCACCTTGGGCGGGCACTATAGCCCCATTTTCCCTCTACGACCTTCTCGAATGGAAAGTTTAACTTTACTTCGCTTTAAATAAGATGCGAATACACTACTGCGCGAATATACCTGAACAAAAAGACAACGCAGAGCCAACGCTAAGAGCAACATCTTAACTAACTTAAAATTGAATCGGCCTTAACAGGACCACTTAAACCAGGTGTGTCCAACCCGCGGCCCGCCGTCAGGGATGTTGATATAGGGGGAAAATATCGATGATATTTATATTGGTTATTTATAAAAAGTATACTTTTACGAAAAGACATATCGAAAGAAAAATATATATTTTCTGTACATCAGAATTTGATATTTTATGTATTAAAGAACTTGATTAACGAAGAAGCCCTTGAAATATTACTTACATATTGAGGATACGAGGCATTGCAGAAAGACGTGGCGCTTGTTTTTAGTGCATGTTGCCAAAGAAAATATAATAATTTTTTAATTCAATTTTTGTATTCAAAACAGAACTTATTAAAAGAGCATTAAAAATATTTATTTCCAATACCTGGAAAAATATAATGATTTCGATAAAATATCGTTGAAATACATCAACGATTTATATCGATATATCGTTGATATAACATCGTCATTTCGATATATATTTATATTTTTCCAGCATCCCCACCCACGGCCTTATTTATACATGAAATAAATATAAACAATATTCTGTGTTTCAGGAGTTATTATTGTATCAGGTGGTGGGTTGGACACCCCTGCATTATACATGTTATAAGTAAGAGTTGGTTGAAAATGTATAACTCTCAAATATTTGTATATGAGGTTATTGCGATTTTTACTTGCGTCTGGCGGACAAGTCCACAAAAAGTGTTGTGTTCCTTTGTACAAAAAGGTTGGACACCACTGACCTAAACCAACCAGCAGGTGAATGTGAGTTCTTATAGTTTAAACTTATCTTAACTAAGGTTTATTCTACTCAAGTTAGGAACAAAACGAGATTTATTATGGGAGAGTTTGGCATAGGGATAATTTCCGCCGCTAGGTGCGCAGTGTTCCAAAAGGTAAATTTTAATAAAAATGTTAAGCTACGTGAATAATAAAAGAGAATGGTTTACTTGGTTACGAAGTTATTTTATATTTGATTTATAATTATTGCAATTATCTTGTTTTTTAACGTAGAAAATATAGAAAATCTGGTACACATAAGACACTAGCGCTTACCTAGTGGCGAAAATTTCCCTTTTGCCAAACTTTAAACATTGATCTTCCCAACTTCTAGTAGAAGTAACCTTATCTTTACCAACCCAGAGCACAAGTATACTAAGTGCTTATGCAATTAAAAGTAATCTAGCTGAATAAGTAGGTCGTTTTCACAAGCGCATGCCCAGTAACTGCGGCCGCAGGACGGGTAAGTATGCAGAAGCCAAATAGTGTATGATATAAGCGAACTCGATTGCTCATTGACCGCGCTCATTGGCTCTAAGTGTGATTGATTATTTTGCACGTCGTGGAATATCCCCTACTGATCGGCACCTACCGTCTGACAAGTTAGTTTACAGGAGCTGATTGGTGAACGAAGTTCCTCAGTANCGTGGAATATCCCCTACTGATCGGCACCTACCGTCTGACAAGTTAGTTTACAGGAGCTGATTGGTGAACGAAGTTCCGCAGTATTTGCTGGATTGTGTGGTTGGAGTTCGCAGTCCACGCCACCATGTCGCCTATGCATTCGTGAGTATTGTGCCACGGCCACATCTGTCCCGCAGAGTAAAGCTGGGTTTACAATAGAAAAATCAAGCGTTTAATTATGTGTTAAGACGTGTTGTTACGAACTAACTTTTCAGCTAGCTCGTACTTGAAAGTATTTAGGGACGTAGCTCAATAATGACTCATGATTCGGTAGAGCACAACAGTATAAGATGAGTTTTATCAACATTAGAATTATACAGTAGCTTTTAAAATTACTATTGATTGGGGGAGCTTTACATTGAATTTAAGATGATTCATTATTAAGTTTAATTCACGCCATTATCTTCTTTCGCAAGGATCGACGACCAAATGGTGGCGTTGCAACCCCGCTCGTTTCCAGGTTTAATGTTTGAAGGTGTGATCAGGCAAGCCGTTCAGCTAAGGCCTGATCACACCATAACAGCGTGCAGGAGAAACTAATGTGTGTTATCATGTGCATTGCTTTCCCAGGGTACTTAGCAGGTCGTGTGCGTTGTTGGGATTTACTTAAGCGTTAAAATAGATAGAAACGTTAATTTCATATCTCAAGTGAAACTAATGAGGCGACCACCAATCAGAACATAGCAGTCGGTGTTGTTGGTGGGAAACTGTTATTTACAGAAACGGAAGTGTAAAAAATATCAGAAAAGGCGTGCGTGTGTGTGTACGTGTTCACGGTTATATTTGATCACAAAAATAAGCTTCTCCGATAGGAAATATCGGCCTTGAAGTGTGATCTTCTTAAATCTGGTTGTAATATACGAGGTTAGGTGAGGAACAAAAGTAAACGTGACAGGCTTGTCACCTGTTTCCATTGGCTAAAATTAAGAATTAGATATTGATTGGAAACTGCAAATACTGAGGACGTGTTTCCGAATGCCAGATCAGCGTTTAATGCATAATTTTTAACGCATGATTATTTTATTGTAAACCCAGCTTAAGTGAGGTATGTCAAGAGTGGACACTGCCACGTTAACCAATGAATCACCAAATGGGGGGCGTCGAAGGCAGGCGACATCGTAATAACGAATTTTAAATTTACAGGTTGGCTACACCAGCAGGCAGCCGTTTTGTTTCTGGCTCCATCCGCTGGCCATTTTTTTTTCAACCGTTTACCGTCATCGCCTACAACTTAACTTGCGCTTTATTAAAATTTGAACTAAACGTTAGATTATATTAGAAAATATATTATTTATATATTATCTACCTCTGTCCCATTAATTATGAACAATTAAAAACAATCACTTTTCTTCCAGATTTTTTATTTTTTTTTGTTTATGTTGTCGGTGAATTATGTCCCGAAATTAATGGTCCAGTCGACCGTATTCTGTGTCCACCGCCTGGTTTGTCCATACACAGGCGGGCGCTCTCCTAAAGCGTCGCCCCAGAGGCGCGACGTCACAACTGCGCATGCGCGGCCAAGACCAGGGGGAGAAAGGACAGGCTGCGCGCGCACCACGCCGTTCAACGGGGGAGGCGCGTTCTAGCACCACACGCCGACAGAGCTGTATCTCAATGGTATAACGAGACAACCTTAAGGTGCCCGTCTACATGGCGCTTGAACTGCGTTGCAGAGTGTTCGAAATACACGTTTTTCAACGAAACTATTAAGCGTGCGTCCAACGTGCTGATCTAAGGAAAAGAACACACACTTCAGACGAGAGCTGTTAAGTACTTTCAAAATATCACGTACGTTAGAAACATCAATTCAGAGTACTCCAAAACCGCTAAAAACGGCCTTTCCAAGGCGCTGTAGCTCAAAATGCACGCATCAGATACATACAAAACTACTATAGGGGCCTGCATTGAACCTTCGTAAAGGCTTCCCACTAATAAAATAATATGGTCACCGCTGAAAGTCCCATAGGTACACGCAGCACGACGAGAACACTGCACGCCAGTTCAGAGCCTCGCGCTTAGCGGCGATGGCGTACTTGATGCGCGTTGCAGTGTCGCCCTTATCGCACCCGCGCTTCTCGTCCTAAACGTGGGAAAAAGTTCCAGGTAGATGGGGGCCTTAAGGGGTTTACACCCATAGACTAAAGATGATGTAGACCGCTTATTCGTCTTCTGCGCACGTACAGAACATTGACCTACCGCAAAGCAACACAACTGTCAAAGTCACATGGTCAACACTAATGAACATGTTTGGTTATATCTTAATTTTTAAATGACACGCACTTTTAAATTAATGAAATACTTTTATCAATTTTAATTCGATCAAACTGCATTGCAGATTGATTGCAGGAAGTATGCATATATCTCAAAGCACTTGTTTACTAATCAGTGTTCTAACCTCAAATCCAATCCACGCTGATTTTTTCTAGACGTAGAGGCAGAAAAGCAGTTAAATGTTTGTACACGGAGATTGATTGTGCGCAGCGACGTCGGTCTACCTCATCTTTAGTCTACGGTTTACACAAAGCTAAAGCAATAAGCAGTAGAATTTGAGAGTGAGATGTAACCTCACAAAAATTTAGTACACATGATAGCGATGTGTTGCGATTTGGTTGCTGCTGAAAAGGTTTTCAAAAACAAAAATACTACTAAAAAAACGA
Organism: Clitarchus hookeri; assembly: GCA_002778355.1. Taxonomy (NCBI): domain Eukaryota; kingdom Metazoa; phylum Arthropoda; class Insecta; order Phasmatodea; family Phasmatidae; genus Clitarchus; species Clitarchus hookeri. The sequence continues at coordinate 36,257 of NQII01007302.1, read as the reverse complement.
TTTTTTTTCCATTTTAATTTCGAATACACACTTTAAATGTGCGTTTTACTGGACACTTAATTTTTTTAACCTACTGCTCACTGCTAAATTCTGCTTCTCACTGCTTAAGTTTTTAATTTTGTAAACACCTTTCTATTATTCGTTTGTTTGTCTAAGTCTCTTTCTACAGTACTGACAAAGTTACAACACGCAGTAAAATACAAATGCTCCCTTTGTTATGTTGGCAGACAAAGCACATAAAATCGCCAGCCTGTTTTTTTTTTAAATATTAATTATGCTTTTCGTTTCCTTTCGGCAAAATTATTTACCCTTTCAGAACAACTTTAATTTATGTTTTCAGGTAATGCTAACAAAAAAAATGTTATGATGCGTGCTGTACTTAAGTCGACCAACACTTGTTTCGTTGTCACAGCCAATAAGATGTAGGCTATATGTTGGGCTACAGTTAACCTGCATGAATCATTTATTACCTAGACCAGTAAGACAGTTTGCGAATAATTTACCCAAAGGTAAGCTCATTGGTCATTGAGCTTCGCAGTGTGCAGTACAGACGGACCCAAAAGTACCCACACGTGCGTAATGTGCACAATTGTGTACTCTGAGTCTGATTGAGTTAATAGTGTTAGCCTATTTATCCGCAGTTATTTTACACCAAAAGTGCATTTTTTAGGAATAAGAATCATTTATCATGAAGATGAAATAATATTCTATAAACAGTTTCCTGCAGATATTCACGAAAATGCATGTGCTACCATGAACAAATCGAACATGTGTAACCAATCGTGCGTTTCTACAATATCTAAAAAAGAAAAACTACATAATCGTTTATTGTATCCTTACGCGATGCGCAGGCTGTAANATGCGTTTCTACAATATCTAAAAAAGAAAAACTACATAATCGTTTATTGTATCCTTACGCGATGCGCAGGCTGTAACTATTATGTTTACGTATAAAACAATTTTTTTAATGCGATGTCGTACGACCATAGAATATATATCGACTATTAACTGACTACTGACCGAAGATAATAAACAAGATATTATTTATTACCTTACATCGGTAGTCAAAGAAAAATAAAGGTAGTCAGTAGGTATCTAACAATGTAAAAATGCGTAGGAAACTATCATTATGATATTAACGTGCCAAAAATTTCGAAACGCACTTTTAAAATCAAGTTGCGACATGTCGATAAGTATAAATAGAGCCAGTGTTTTTTCGCGAAAAAATATGAGCGCATAGTAGATTTCAATCATCTTAGCGCAAACAGAAATTTTTATTTTGCCATTGGTCGCCCGCTGCATGAGAAGTCGTTACTGATTTTAACCTGGCCAATTAGAATTCAACAACTTTGGCAGTGAGCCAAAGTGATTCGCGTACTATGAGCAACATGTTAATGTAGCCAATCGAGAAAGGTAAACAACCATACAGTGTTTTGAAATATAACTTGTCTCGAAATCTTTTCGCGAAATTGCACTGCCCCTAAGTATAAAACGTCAGTGCACCATTTCCCTTAACTATTTTTTATAACTGGACAGGGTTAAATGTTTACAACGCCTTTTGTATCAGCTATAGTTTAATTTAGGAGGCAAGAAATGATGAACAATTGATGTCAGTGAGGTTTCTTGCGTCACTTTTTCAAAGCACATTTTTGTTCGTGAAACATAGCAGCTTCGAAACAAACCTGTACCAGCGGCTCCAGCACGAGCACCCAAACTGAAATGTCATCTTCGGCAAGCTGTGCCTGACGCAGAGCCGGTTCGCGGTTCAGTACAAGCAACATTGAAACACACCTTTAATAATAAATTCCCAGCCCCTGATCGCATGCATTTTAACGACCGCACTGACTTGCATACTTCAGAAAGGGTGGTAGTGATGAGAAAAAAAAATGTAATTGTATGCTGTACACGATTATTTGAGCACTTTTGAAATCAACATTTGAAAAAATGTCACTGCCCTTACCTGCATAACAGGTACACTGACTGGTATGAGCTCAGTAAAGTTGGTAACGCCGGAGGGGAAAATAGTCCCATGTCTTAAGGTTGAATCAAAAGTGTGGAATAATAAAATAATTTATTTTGCTTTCTGTTTTTTTTTTAACTCCTATATGTGTTAGAATTTGTAAATTTTTAAAATATGTAGTTTTCTATACTAAAATAATTTATTTTGCTTTCTGTTTTTTTTTTTTTTTTTTTTACTCCTATAAGTGTTAGAATAAGTAAATTTTTAAAATATGTAGTTTCCTAATAATTTCAGAGTTTTACTTAACTGATGCGTGAACAAAGTGCTGAGGCCCACGGCAATGTTAATTTTACGTATGGCGGAAGAATACTCAATGTGCATACAAGTAGATCTTAAGCAGGGCTTCCAAAAGTGCTCAATTTGCCGCGAATAACCTTTACGTGTCTTGCAGTCACATTCAAAGTGTGACGTTAAAATTTGTGTACACCGGCTGTATTTTCATTTCATTTTGCTTCATTTATGCACGTATGTACTAGCTTCTTAGAGTCGAATACACGTTCCTGATAATTTCACAGTTGAAGTTGTTTGGCGTATGAATAAAGTTATCGGCTCCACGCAAAGTTAATATAATATAATATAGTGGAAGCACAGAGTAGAAAAATACACATAGACAAAATGGCGTGGCGGTTCCTTTGATGTGAGAGTGCCTATCCACTGATTGGCGGGATGAGACTCTGGGAAGGGGCCTTGTTTCCGATTGGATGCCTCGTGTTTGCGCAAGATTTCCTATTGGCTGGGCTGCCAGTTGGCAGTTAGGTTTCCAGGCGCTGATTGACGAAAGGGCGAAAGGGCGTTCCGACATGATGCTGATCAGTGCACGCCATTTTGCTGGCGTGTGCGGCTGGAATTCCTGGCATAAGCGGCTGTTTCATCTCTGTATTATTAAGTACTCTATGGCGGAAAGTTCACCTTAACCATTTCATATCAACTTTATGGTTTCAGTTGTCACAAATAATAAATTTTGGGATGCGTCCTGGACTTAAAATGACGCAGTACTTGTTCCGTTATCGTGACCCATTAACTCTTAGTTTTGGGCTGTGCATAGTGATAAACCATCCGTAACTTACTGTACGTAGCAGTAACGCGTATTAGTTAACCGCACTGGGTACCGAGCCTCGCACTGTACAGTACTGGCCAAATATCACAGGAGAGAAATAATCAAAAGCCTGTAAGACAATATAGAGAAAGGTCGCAATGTTGACTGAATTTCAGTTTCTAAACATACGTATTTCGGTAGGATGCTCACTTTAGAATGTACTGTAAAAACCAAGTACAAATAAAATTCGTTTGTCATGCCAACAAGGACTTACAAATCTGCACAAGTATGTTAAAAGTTAAATATTTAAATGCTGCTTTAAAATTAGTTTTAACGATACTAAATTTTCCTCTCCCACTACTCTCATTAATCTTTACAGTGATGTTAAAACCTGGCTATAAACCACGACGTTGGAGGCTCCCCTGGTATCCCGCGGCCTGTCGAGAAGATGAAAGAAGCTTGTATTTTAGGTAAAAATTGCCCACATTGATACGAACAGTGCACTGCTCTCGTTTCGTCCTTTTTTCTCTACCGACGACATTTAACACTTGACCAAGTCGGGGCTAATCTGCGCGAACAACGGTCTCTCGTGTGCCCNTTTTTCTCTACCGACGACATTTAACACTTGACCAAGTCGGGGCTAATCTGCGCGAACAACGGTCTCTCGTGTGCCCCCCTTATTGAACCAGACGTACACAGCACTCTACGAGGATACACCGGCATAATGCACGGTAGGTTTGACTCAACGTCTCTTCGACAACGAGGTCTTTGGAGACGGAGCAAGTTGCTAAGTCAAGCATACACGGGGAAGGAATCGGCCAGCATCCGTCTCGAGTGATTTCGGGGAAACAATGGGAAACCGAGATCAGGATGGCCTCATCGGGAATCGAATGTGAGTCTAGTGGTGCACCACTGTGCCACCTCTTTCAATTGGCATGTATACGGAGCAGCACTTAAGTCCAGTAAGTCAGATCCTTGCTTTTGTCCCAGGGATAGGGACGTTGAAAAAAAAACGACATATCAAAATTAAGATATCAACAATATATTGATTTAAACCTTCGATATATTTAAACGATATTTTCTCGAAATAGATATATTTTTCTAGGTATCAGAAATAAATAATTTTGAAATGTTCTTTTAATAACCTCAGTTTTGAATACAAAAATTGAATTAAAACATTACTATGTTTACGTTGGCAACATGCACCAAAGTCTGGCACCACATCTTTCTGTAATGCGTCGTGTCCTTAATATTTAATATTCCAAGCAATTTAACATTTTTCCAGTCCTTTAATTAATGAAATATCGGGTTCCAATGTACCGAAAATCGATTTTTTCCCTACGATATATCGTTTCATAAAGCGATACTTTTATAATTGATCAGTATGAACAATATCGATATTTTTTTCCCGATATCAACATTCCTATCTCAGGATACTAGCCTAGCCTTGCACCAAACAAAGCATCCTGGAAGCGAACATGAGATGCTGTCTTCTCGCGAAGATTGAGTCTCGCCTCAAAACTTTCACATCGCTGATAGACATATGGGCGCGTTAACGAGCGAGTAACGATCAATAATACAATTGAGTGAGTTGCCCCCGTCAGTGACGCCGAGTATTACCGTGACGGATGCGCCATATTTAACACATCCTCACATCAGCACTGCCATTGAGGAAACAGGTTCTCAAGGTGAAAGTTTTTAAAGTGTCGTAGTGTGTAGCATGAAGTGTAGTTGACGATACCAAACAATACATTATTGACCTCATAAATTCTGAGCAATGCCAAACTTGAATTTGTTAAGCCAGCTAAATATTTAATTGCAACAATTGAATTATATTGTTACGACAATAACAGCTGAGTACTGTATAAATGTTTGGTTTAAATACCGGTTTACATTTTGTTGTCAACTATTAAACTAAATACTATTAGGTTACTTATTTATTATAGTACGGATTATATGTACGGGCATTTATTAATTAATTGTTTTTGGGATAAAAGTGAAGAAAACACACATAAAAAACGAGGGAAACGAATGGAAATAATACAATAATAATGGAAAAATCAAAAATCAACAAAATTTATATTTGCCAGTGAAAATATGATTCTTCTAGGAACACTAAACTACGGCTACATGTTAAGAGCCTTTCTGTCAGTGAATAATGGCGATCGTACTGCTCGTAGTTTTGTTTAGGGAAGAACTATTCCTTGCACAAACCGTGAGAGGGAATGAAAAATGTCACGGTCTATGAAAAATACACGAGACGCCATACCTTTAGGAGGGGGGGGGGCCCTTCACTATCCTGCCTGTAGACATACTCATGCAATATTTTTCATTAGTACAACAGGCAGACTGTAACACCATCACGCCCGCGTGACTGGAGACTTAAACAATTAGGTTGNATCCTTGCTTTTGTCCCAGGGATAGGGACGTTGAAAAAAAAACGACATATCAAAATTAAGATATCAACAATATATTTATTTAAATCTTTGATATATTTAAACGATATTTTCTTGAAATAAATATTTTTTTCTAGATATCAGAAATAAATAATTTTGAAATGCTCTTTTAATAACCTCAGTTTTGAATACAAAAATTGGATTAAAACATTACTATGTTTACGTTGGCAACATCAACATGCACCAAAAACTGGCACCACATCTTTCTGCAATTCGTCGTGTCCTCAATATTTAATATTCCAAGCAATTTAACATTTTTAAAGTCCTTTAATTAATTAAATATCGGGTTCCGATGTACCGAAAATCGATTTTTTCCTACGATATATCGTTTCTTAAAGTGATACTTTTATAATTAATCAGTATGAACAATATCGATATTTTTTTTCCTGATATCAACATTCCTATCTCAGGATACTAGCCTAGCCTTGCACCAAACAAAGCATCCTGGAAGCGAACATGAGATGCTGTCTTCTTGCGAAGATTGAGTCTCGCCTCAAAACTTTCACATCGCTGATAGACATAGGGGCGCGTTAACGAGCGAGTAACGATCAATAATACAATTGAGTGAGTTGCCCCCGTCAGTGACGCGGAGTATTACCGTGACGGATGCGCCATATTTAACACATCCTCACATCAGCACTGCCATTGAGGAAACAGGTTTTCANGGAGTATTACCGTGACGGATGCGCCATATTTAACACATCCTCACATCAGCACTGCCATTGAGGAAACAGGTTTTCAAGGTGAACGTTTTTAAGTGTCGTAGTGTGTAGCATGAAGTGTAGTTGACGATACCAAACAATACATTATTGACCTCATAAATTCTGATCAATGCCAAATTTGAATTTGTTAAGCCAGCTAAATATTTAATTGTAACAATTTAATTATATTGTTACGACAATAACAGCTGAGTACTGTATAAATGTTTGGTTTAAAAGCCTGTTTACATTTAGTTGTCAACTATTAAACCAAATACTATTAGGTTACTTATTTATTATAGTAAGGATTATATGCACGAGGATTTATTAATGAATTATTTTGGCTGAAAGTGAAGAAAACACACATAAACAAGGAGGGAAACGAATAAAAATAATACAATAATAATGGAAAAATTAAAAATCAACAAAAATTATATTTGCCAGTGAAAATATGATTCTTCTAGGAACACTCAACTACGGCTACATGTTAAGAGCCTTTCTGCCAATGAAGAATGGCGATCGTACTGCTCGTATTTTCGTTTAGGGCAGAATTATTTCTTGCACAAACCGTGTGTGGGAATGGAAAATGTCACGGTCTATGAAAAATACACGAGACGCCATACCTTTAGGAGGGGGGCGGGGCCTTCACTATCCTGCCCGTAGACATGCTCATGTAATATTTTTAATTAGTACAACAGGCAGACTGTAGTCTTAAATATGAGGTCGACTAATTTTCGTCTTCTCATAATCAGAAATTTCGAAAAAAAAAATTTTCATGATCTTAAAATATCTGGAATTTCGTGTACTACACAGAAACCACTGAGATTGCTCTCGGTTGAGGCGTTGTACCAGAAGTAACTAACTGTGAAACTGTAGCGTGTCAATAGCAGGCAATATTAACGGCCACAGAAAATCACTGGGTTTCGTACCGTGCCCGATAAGGACCAAAAATAATTNTCAATAGCAGGCAATATTAACAGCCACAGAAAATCACTGGGTTTCGTACCGTGCCCGATAAGGACCAAAAATAATTGATATTCAACATGGCAAAACTAAACCAAGATATTAAGAAAATTTTAAGTAAATGGGTCATTTTAAAAGACGCCGCATCTGCAGGGCATACTACCGTAATCGTAAACTGCAACATGAATTTATGTGCTGTACGTATGTATGTGTATATATGCGTATGTTTATATGTGTAAATGCGCATGTGTAAGTACATCTATGTAAAGGCTGTTCACGTTTAATTGACCACTATTAAAGTCAACCTCTGAAGAAAAAAAATATATTAGTGCTCTTATCTATACACGCATGCTATAGCACATACGAGCATACATGATCGCAGTTAAGTTGGCAGCGATTAAATGTAAATAGTTCGTGAGACTTGGCGTTATATTACGAGTGTAATGTTTTAATTTATGGCTAGCGAAGTGAGCGCTTCCTGTTTCATGCTATTTAGAGTAAGAATTTGATAATAATAACACATCTTTATTCCTAAAAGTTTCACTTGCACGGCGCATGAATAAAATAATGACGCGCATCCGAATGTTAAATTTATACATGGAGGAAAGATAATAAATTAGGGGAAAAAAGTATTTCTTAAGCAGGGCTATCAAAAGTGCTCGATTAATCGTAAACAGCCTATACATGCGTGTGGTGTACTTGGCAGTAACGGAGGTAATGTGCTGACGAGTCAAATGGACTGCATTGTGAAAGTCAAGTAAAGGCTATTCAGGGTAAAGGTAGCACTCTTGAAATGAACATTAAAAAAAATTACTGCTCTTAACTACACGTATACTACTATAAATGAAACGAAAAAGTCTCTCAATTAAACTGGCAGACAACACAGAAAAAATTATAATTATCTTACAACAAAAAAATGCTATAGAGGTATGTCTTTAAACGTTTATGTCATAGTAAAATTAAAAGTGTTGAGACAAAGTTAATAATGTTAACCATTTACAACGTCTTATATTACTATAATGCAAATACACTGTTGAAGAGTTAAAGTTATAAAAGCCGCTAAGTAATGTTGCCGCAACCAAAAGTTGNAAGTTTTATTACGCTAAAAATAACAGGAAGCACAACACATTGTCACGCGCTCGCGGCTTCGCATCCCGCGCTCGCGAGTGGAAGTGAAGGACAGCAGTTATATTATAGCGGCGGCAGCAAGTCAATGGAATGTTTTGAATTACAGGTGCGCTCTAAACCAAGAACCACGTGTTTATTACCAAAAAGTTTAGCTGACATGATAATACTTTTGTGGGGCGCGCTGCTGACCTTGGTTGTATTACGTTTCTGCATCTATCTGAGGAGTTTTCTAGTGGTTTGTTGCCCTAGTTTCTCCAAGCGTGACTCGGGGTGCCTCGAACTTTCCAGGTGAAGGCCAGCAGAGTACATGTAGGACGACGGGCCGAGAGTTGAGTTGCAGTTGTTGAGCGGCTGAGTTTCAGCGATAGACGACGAGCGGCGAGAGAAGTGACCAGCGGAAGAGAAATCTGGGACCTCGAGTATCAAGCAGTGAAGAGTGCGACTAGCAGGCTAAACTATTGGACTAGATGCACGAGTGAAAGACATTACAAACGATGGCAACGGACAGACTGGAAGTGTGTTAATGATGAGTATGAGTTATTTGACTATAAACAAACAAAGACATTAAGTAGGGCGTTAATTAGAGCAAAAATATACATTAAATATTGCGTTCATTGAGAAGTAAAAAGAGTAAGACTGGAGATAGATAGATTATTACTGTAAATAGTTATTTTATTTTTATTAAGACCTTCATCCCTCACGACCTCAGATACGCCCCTCGAGCATTCCTGTAACAATATTTTGTGTCACTGCAACATTAAATAAATGTCCAACCAACACAAGATTACACTAACATGTGGTTGTAAAATGGCGGATAGTAATGAACAGCGATAACCCCATAAAATGAAACTACTGTACATAAATTTTAAAGTATAGGATGAGAATAAAATGTAGCTTATACCAGCTCTCGGGCCTTAAGAACCAGTTTATTTACGTGTGTCAAACATGCGTATATTTATAGAGCATAAAGTATTTCCACGTAACTAACAAACGAGAACTGCAGTTTGTCGTTGTTTTGTATTGAACGCCCACAATATGAAACACAGTCAGACTTGTTGAGATGGAGCGGTTAGTAGGACGTCAAGCACTCAAGGCGCTGGTTCGATTCAACTGCAAGCTGTTTTTTTTTGTTTGTAATATTTTTTATGACAAAACAATTGTACTTAATTTATTTTGCATCAGAAAGTTTTTTAGAAGCAAAGAAAATACAAGAAATTGGTTAACACAAATGTTAACACCAATTCAAAACAAAATCGGTTTTGCCGCAACACAAACGCCATATTTAAATGTTTACAGAACAGTAAGGAGGCAGTGTTGTTACAAAAGTACTTAATGTCACATCAAGATTAATATCTTAACAGTACAGTATATCAACAGCAACATTAGTTACTGACGGTTCCCACATAACAAAAAATTACTTTTTTAGTAACATTACTACTGCTGGCACAACATTAAACTTTTTTCTGTGATTAAATAAAAACCGTTCTAGGAACAGACGTTTTAAGAGTGCAATATGTCAATTTGTGGTTATTGTAACTGTTGTTGTTTTTTGTTTTATACACACAAGAGTGCGAATTCGTATATTATTTACATGTTTAATTTCCTAAGAATTCCTGTTTTCCACTTGGATGAGGTATAAATAAAGTGACACGTTACATTAGCGGAATAATACGGAATGTGAGAGGGAAAGTAGCTCAGTCGACGGCGAAGAGAGTGTAGTGCGCCCGAAGTGGCCTCGCCACGTCTTGACTCGACTCCGGCGGAGCCGCGAGAGAAGACTTCGGGCCCGGGACGCGTGCGAGGGCCGGGCCGCAAACCCGCGGGACCTAATGAGCGCGTGTCATAATGAGCGGGGATAGTTGGAGCGAACCAAGTTCAGCGGCACTTACAGCCAACTAGGACAGATTACTCTTGACCATCTTCTTCCTCTCGCTCGCCAGCGCTTATCGATGGGCAAGCCACCACCACACTCTCTCTTCCGCGAGCCCCAACACTCGGACCCGCACTGCACGCGCAGAGCACTCGGCGATACGGAGGCGAAGCGTGCCGCTTGCTCCGCCAACCCCAGACGCGCACACGCCAGCAAAATGGCGGCACTCGTCAGCGACATGTCGGAACGCCGTTCGCCGTCAGTAGGGCCAGTGACAAGTTATATGTATTTCACAACACTGCAGGGTCGTTTACCTATCTTGATTGGCTGAATTACTTTTCGACGTGTGTTAACTGTCTGCACACGAATCACGTACGAGCCGTGCCGATGTTGCCGAATTCTGAGTGGCCCGGCCAAATATGAAAACGCCTTCTCTTGCAGATAGCAGACTGGCGGCAATAGACAAACTGCTGTTTGGCGCTTGTAGTATTCAAATCTACCGCGTACTGATATTTTTTTCTTGAAAAATCACTCGCTCTATCGACCAGTGCCTGGCAATCTATTCGCCAGCCGGGAGTCCAGTCAATAGAGAATCTTTCGTAAAACGCACATTCTAAATCTGAAGCGGTGATATTTCATTGGTTAAATAAGTTAACAGCGCCTGACGTGTTCGACAGTCATTTCTTTTAGTTTAACTGATAAATTAATGATTATTCACTTATTGATTCAGTGATATTTTACACTGTTTCATCAACCATTTCATTGGCAGTTTTTCAGTTATTCATATCTTGACTGATGTGTTAATTAAACAAAATGTGTCAAATGACAGTTAAACAACGTGTATCAAAAGTAATAGAAACGTATAAACTAATAAAACAAATAAAAATATTATTTTTAATGTTAGTTCAATCTTTTATAATTATTTTATACGAGGCAACGTGAACATTCAGTCTTTCATTCCGTTTTTACGTCTTACATTTCGTTTTCACGTAATCATTATAGCACTCGGTTTCAAGGTTTAAACTGCATTAAACGTAGTGAAGCGTTTCCATCCATGCGTACTATTTGTTTTTACAATCTTAATGTTACCAAATAAACTGAAAACGAAAAGAGAGAAAGTACATGCCATATTTTCGATAAATAGTACATACATTTTTCTACTTGAAATCAATATTGTCCTGGTAGCGCGATTGGTAGAACAACGGCCTTGAAGTCGGGTGAAATAATTTTCTAACCCTGGATACGGCAATTTTTTTTTGTTTACTTTTTTAAAATGCACAATATACACAGTGACTATCGGAAATATCTTTACTTCTAGAAATGATTTCGCTTGATGCAATAAAAACAATATAAAATTTGCCGCACGGAGTCGATTTTCACTTATTCAATCAGCTAAATTATTTCGCTGAAACACCCAGTGGCTTTCCACCGATTCTAATTGGAGCCATTTTCACTGATTCGAGTAGTTGAATTTCACTGCTAATAAGTTGTCTTACACTGTTTCGAATTTAGAGTGCAGTGGAAATTTATACTCAGGGCTCGTTCCCGGGACCGCAAATAGCCAATTAGTGAATAGCTATAGTCTATCCGCGGTTTCTTTACACTTTTTTGAATCAAACCTTAAATCACCCTATGTACGTAAATCACCCCAGGTACGGCGTGTTGGGTTGTTTACTAAGGACATCACTAGCACATGTGTTTTATACTCGTGTTGACCAAAAATAACATAAAATACCAATATTTTGGTTAAATTGAAATGATATTTTTTTTTGTCTATAAACTATAGAATATTTAATTTATAATTAAAACGAATAAAATTGTGAAAAAAATAAGTGTTTTGGTAACACCTAGTACAAAATAGTTCTAATGCAAAATATTACTACACTGAATGCGACGCGTTGTTTGTTTGGTGTAATTTTCTGGATTCGGTTAAGCTTTATTTGCTTGAGGCGGAAGAATATCTTATTAGTATAACTTTCGCAGGGCTTCAGGAAAGTTGGAAATAGCCGTGAATGCACTATGAACCCACATCAAAGTAACCGCCAGGCCATTTCGTCTTCCGTGAACTTATATGCACTGTAGTGCATTCAATGCCTCCCCGTCTCCTCCCCCCCCCCC
>NQII01007301.1:71400-97393 GCA_002778355.1 Clitarchus hookeri | reverse complement strand
TGTCAGTGATTCAATACTTTTATTTTATCGAAGCGTGTTAAAGTTTGGCCTACAAGTTAACAAATGTAGTGGTTTAGATAAGATTCACTATTTGCTCCGTCAAGTGGAACGTCAGCATCCATGAAGAGTAAATAAATGGTGTGGAATTGTGAACCATCATCCGATAGGCCGTTATTTCATAAAAGGAACACTGGATCCCCAAAAGTATGTCAACCTCTAAACAGTGGAATTTACACACATGTTGGAAGACCTTCCACTGCAGCCTAGGAGGATCGTGTGGTATCAGCATGGTGGTTGCCCAGCGCATTGTGCAAGACGTATTACAGCTTGCCTTCGTCGATTGTTTCAAACTCGTAGGATTGGACAAAAGGGACACATACGTTGGCCTGCACATTCACCAGACCTGAACGCTATAGATTGTTCCTGTGGGTAACGCTAAAAGGCGCTGTCTACAAAGACATATCGGCTACATCACAAGATGCAAAACAACGTACTACAGGGGCCTGTTATGAGATTTCTGCTCAAATGCTGCAACATGTGTAGCAATATTTACATGACAGACTGTAATATTGTATTGCAGCTGCTGGTCTTCGTTTTGAACAAAACCTGTGAAGGTCAGTTTTCTCTTTCTTATTTAGAATTCACAGAATTTGTTTATTCACTTTGGTATTTGTTAAGAGATTGCTTATACATGGTATAGTAAAATAACATAAATGAGCATAATGTTGTTTTTTTGCACATTCAGAAGAAAAGCACGCACACTAAAACAGAAAAGTAAACATACGAACATCGTAGCCTAGTAAATAAGCAGTGAAGTGAAGCAGATAATTGTTGGTATTTAAATTTATCAAATTACGATAGCACGTAAACGTCTTGCATTAGAGACCTGCGAAAAACACAAATAACTTTCTGATATTACTAGTTTTGTTTTATTTATGTGAATAGTCAATGTCCCATTTGAGATAAGTTAACTTTGTGCAAGAAATACACATTCCAATACTTATTAAAATCTTTGTATAAGCTGCAANCCCCATTTGAGATAAGTTAACTTTGTGCAAGAAATACACATTCCAATACTTATTAAAATCTTTGTATAAGCTGCAATTATGCACCGATGTCCAAACTCTTTTATACACACCTGTGTGCGTGAAAATACGAGTGTGATAATATTTTGAGTGCTTCGTTANACTTCAAGAGATGTTTGTACGGTACTGACCCATATCCAAGAGCTCAGGCAAAATGGCGGACACTCAACAACGTAAACCCGTTTGTTGATGTTTGTGCAAAAACCAGGAGTTATGTAAAATATAGTTGTGTGAAAAAATAAGTGTACTGCAAATTTCAAAACAGCAGAACAGTTAAAACAATTCAAATAATCATAATCCAACGACTACAATTTTAAATTGTGCATTGAAACAATGATAATTGGGCTAACGTTAAAGTTTCACTTATACACAGAACTTTAAAATGAAATTAAACCGTTCTTCTTAACCAAATAGCTTCACTCATTTGTTAAAGGTATCTCTGATATAGTCGGTAAAATATAAATGCGAATGTCCAGTTGGTCTTATGCTTTATGGCGTGGGTTCATGTCCCTGAACTGGCAAGGTGAGATTCTTCTCCGTGAATAACATTTTAAATAATGTTTTTCCTTGTCTTTGTTATTAGTTTATCGCATTTACTTTCTAGAAGAGATGTGTTATTTTATGCCCCCTTTTCTATAGTGTAAGTTATAATACGCGTCTATAATTTGTAATATTACGAATATATATATTTTGAAGACTTTGCAAGAAAACCGTTTGTAGTTCTACAAAGGATTTTCTGCAATATGGGCTTCCAACTATTTTGCTTATAAAATGAGAAATACGTTTTTTCACAGTGTATACAAGTTTCTGGAAGCAGGCTTTGGGAATAAAAAGGATAATGCAGAGGTCGTGAGTGAAGATTGTTCCTGAACCATTGAATCAGAAGTAAAATCATAACAAAATGCACTCCCCTTTACTTGTTAGGCAGCAAATATCGATGGATAGGCGACACAGCGGCCTACAGAGTTCTTATCGAGCCTGGACAAATGCGTGTATACCAACATTGGAGTTATATTCTCACTTACTTTATTTATAAATATAATTAATTTTCTGGCGAAGTGTATTCATTTATTATAATTTAAACAATACTGGCTTCACTTATGCAAGTTAGTCCTATCGATTAAATGATATGGTAAGCAATTACACTGAAGAGCCAAAACAATTGGTATAGGCGTGCTTTTGCAAATAACAGAGGAATGGAACCAATCAAATTATCGCGATGCTGTCGGCAACTAGATCGGTTACTGCTGCTACAATGGCAGGTTATCAAGATTTAAGTGAGTTTGAACGTGGTGTTATAGTCGGCGCACGAGAGATGGGACATAGCATCTCCGAGGTAGCGATAACATTTAGAAATTTGCGAACGGCCATTTCACGACTGTTCCGTGAATATCGGGGATCCGGTAAAACATTACTTCTTCGACATCGCTGTGGCCGGAAAAAAGATCGTGAAAGAACGGGACAAACGACGACTAACGAGAATCATTAAACGTGACAGACGTGCAACCCTTTCTCAAATTGGCCCAGATTGTATTTGTGGACTGCCCTGCAGGATTCATGGTGTGAATTGCCTCCTGCATACCTTCAGACATTAGTCGAGTCCATGCCAGGTCGTCTTGCGGCATTTCTGCGTATTCGGGGGGCCCTACACGATATTAGGCAGGTGTACCAGTTTTTTTGGCTCTTCAGTGTATCTGCTTAGGGAATATGGTGCCGTAGTTTGGTGTGTTTTTGTGGCATTCCTGCGTAGTCGGGGGGCCCTACACGATATTAGGCAGGTGTAGCAGTTTTTTTGGCTCTTCAGTGTATCTGCTTAGGGAATATGGTGCCGTAGTTTGGTGTGTTTTTGTGGCATTCCTGCGTAGTCGGGGGGCCCTACACGATATTAGGCAGGTGCACCAGTTTTTTTGGCTCTTCAGTGTATCTGCTTAGGGAATATGGTGCCGTAGTTTGGTGTGTTTTTGTGGCATTCCTGCTCTCTAAACATGATTGGCAGTTTCCAGCATTTATCGTGCTTTCCAAAGTCGTTCCAGAAGATTGTTTAACAGTATTTAAGTATGTTTAGTTCGCATCGAACAAATTTTTAATTTGAATTTTATACACACATGTGTGCGTGAAAATACGAGTGTAATAATATTTTGAGTGCTTCGTTTCGACAATCCTAACCCCATACTGAGAGAGAGGCATTATGTCGCCCCCAGCAAGTACTCTTACAAACTTCTGGTTTATCTTAGTTAATTGTTTACGTTTATTTCATAAACATTGTATGTTTCTTACTGTTTACAATATATCAATAATTTACGATTTGTTTTATCATTCTAGCATATGTAGCTAACGAAGGCATGCTGCAAAAACAATAAGTAATTTTCTTGACATTTTTAAAAAATATGTGTATTATTAGAATATAACTGTTAATGTAACACACTGGAATGGACCCCTTACGTTTTCTTGCAAAATGTTTTCTTTACTTCCACATGTTATAAATAACTGAAATTTCTTTTAATTATGAAGAAACAGTTAATGCTGTGTGGTTGGCAACAAATAATCTTTTATGGCCTCGAATCAAGTCAGCATATAATAATCGAAGTCTAACCTCGTAGTGCCAACTATTTCTCCTTACAAGATCGTTGGCTTACTCCACAGTGCCCTCCATACCTGCCTGCATGTAGGCTCGGGTAAGGTTCATTCTACTCAGGTTGGGATGCTCAATGCTTTTATTTTGTCTACTAAATTTTTCACCACTTAGAAAGCGCTAGTGTCGCATGTGCACTGGATTTTCTCTATTTTATATTTTAAAAAAAAACGAAATGATTGCAATAATTACTAATAAAAAGTAAATTAACTACTTAACTTTGTAGAATATTTCTCTTTTATTATTCACTTAGCTAAAATTTGTAATTAAAAGTGAACTCTTTGGAACACTGCGCACCTAGCGGCAGGTATTATCCCTATGTCAAACTCTCCCATAAGGAAACTAGTTTTATCCCAAACCTGCGTAGAATTAACCTTACCTCGGGTTCCAGGTCTCGTGGGAGCTCCCGCCCATTCTTGTACGGAAAATTGTGTCATGGCACGCATGATACTTGTCATGTAATGTTGGTTGTGTGCGTGTGGCAGAGCATCAGCCCAGGTGCCGTGGACACGGTAATGCTGAGGGACATCGCGATGCCGGAGGACATTTTCAAGGCCATGCCCAAGCTGCTTCCAGAGGACATCGCAGACGCCTTGCTATACACTCTCTCCGCCCCGGCCCGCGTACAGGTAAGTCCACTCCTACGACAGTTAAGGACGTCATTTTATATTTGCAGTACCCCGTGGAAAATGTCATATATTTTTTCATGTACATTAGGTGTACAGAAACGCAGTCCGTAACGAAGAAAAACGAACCTTGTCTCCGTAACTACAAAATACGGAAAGTCTCAGTGTGGCCTATAGCTTCGTGTCTCGTGAACGAACATTGCCGAGTATACACGAAACTTTCTTTGCCATTGTAACCAGAAAACTATAGTTCCTGCGGTAGGTAGGCTATCCACGCCCACGGGGCATATTCTCTCAAACACCAAATAATGCCATTAAGCGTCTGTAACATTTAACAATACTTAAAATACATTAGCTTCAATACACACTGGAAAATGCATATATGTATATTTTCTATAAATACAAACGTTATACCCGAAGATTTCGTCTGAAGGTTTCTGGTAAGTGGTTCGAGATATGGACTCTTTACAATTTGACTCAGGTTTCCAATCTTTCCAATCTTGCTGAGGTAGCCTATAATATGTTTTAACTTTTGAATGTAAATTTTTATACACTGTATAACACCCACATAATAAAAACTAAAGACTTACTTCATTTTATATATATATATATTTTAAACTGGAAGAACAGAAAATTAACAAAGAAATTAGCAGAGACATTCTGTATAAATCACTGTTTAGTCATAAAATTAAAAGAACGAAATTAATCTCTACGATATTACTTATTCAAGTGGAGCAGTTTAAACAGATCNGATTTTACTTATTCAAGTGGAGCAGTTTCAACAGATCTGCAGTCAAATGCGCTGATTTGGAGCAATTTTAACAGTTCCTTTTTTAGAGTGTACAACAGGCTTGATGCTAAACGTCTGTACATACATGTTTGAGAAGATGTGAACATTTAATTAGATGTTGCACTTTGCCTACGTCACATCTACATTTATCTTGCCAACTCAGCGCTCACCAGATGTAACAGTTATTGTCAGCTATTGGCCCATTCTGGTAAAGAGCGTGGTCAGTTCCGATAGAGCCTATAACAATGTCTATGCTTGTGACTTTTGTTTGTGAGTTCATCGTACTCAGTAAAGTATTTTATTGCTGAGCGTTTTGATGCAGACGACGTGTGTCTTTTCAGGACAAATATATAAATGTTATGCTTCTTGCTTACAAGAAAAAAGATTAATATTTAGAAAGAACAGCAGCGTCAATAAACCGTTGCCTTTGGTATACGGTTATCGTTTTGAATTTGTCAACTAAAGTCTACTGCTCTCTATAAACCAGTATTGGAAATCTAAGTGGAGTGTTGTGATTTGACGAGATCTGGGTGGCTCTGAACAGCGAGGTCTTGAGAGCCAATCAGGATTACTGAGGTGAGTACGGAGCAGCACCGGAATGAAAAGAATGAAGGAGTGGGGGGAAAAGGGATCTCCCCGAGATAACTCACTTACCAGCCTCATCATCCGGAACGATTCCCACCTGCGAAAATCTGGGAGAGACCCGGCCGGGGATTGAACCCGAAACGATTAGGAGGCGAGCAGGCTAGCCACTATGCCACCACGGCCCCTGGAAATCTAATAAACAACAATTCTAGATAACAGTTTTTGCAACATTTTTAGCAAATAATTAATATAGTGAAGAATTCTTTTAGCACAATACCTTGTTCCGCAAAGAAATGTCCAATCTTACTACGAAAATAATGGCTATATAGAAATGCATTACTAGAACCGAATGTATGATCACATAGTTGAAGAAACTTGCCTCTCGAGATTGTTCTACCTTGTATTTCCCACTGGCTGCCATAATCTAGTAAATTTCAATAACCTTTTGAAGCATTTATTTCTACCGCAAGCCTTCTTGACGAAAGTTCTGTTAGTAGCAGATGTAAAGCAGAAAGCAGATTGGGAGGACAGGGTGAAGGTTTGAGGTTTGAATCCCACTCCACTTTGCCCCTAATGTTGTCAACAAATAATATTACAATTACTAATAAACCCAATGAACGTGAGAAAAATATTGATTGCTGTGAACTCTGATACATTTAGCTTGGCCTACTGTGAAGATATTCTTCTCCTAGTATTTGTCCTAACACGTGTGCCAGAAGCGCAATACCTCTCCCTTTACTCCGGTAAGGGGAAGTTCCGTCGTCACATACGCATTTCTTAAAGTGGTGTTTATTGTTTTATTACGACGGATTGAGTAATTTGAAACGTTTCCCACTACTCACGAGTACATTAAGTTTCATTTTGTACATAAATACATTTTACTCAATCCGTAATCTTTTCGCAAACGGACATCTACAGCTTGAGTTTGTTACTCTTTTGTCCGCCATCTTATTGTCTCAGCTTGGTGGGTATAACAGAAGGTTAGAACACGTTCTGCTACAGTTTCGGGCACGCACATGGGAAAGGGAACTGTTATAGCCGGAGCCAGATGTTTCCGCAGGGGGCTGGATTTGCTCTTGTCTTGATATGTGATTTAATTTTCCTCAAAGCGAATAGCGATTGTCTACTACTCGTTGTGCTCTAGGAAAACCCTAAAATCGAAATAGTGAGAATGGCTCCAAATCAGCCAATTTGACTGCATTTCNTGCTACTGATTTCTAGTGAATTTCACGGGCCTGAAAGTTAAATCGAAGTTCACTACATTGATCCGCCAGTAGATAACAAATCATTAACTGAAGATCCATTAAAATAATTCTACTTATTGAAATTACTGATACAGATTAAGAGTGAAACTAATAAACTTATAACTAGGGACACGCAAAAGTAGCGTTGTTTTTTGCATCAGGCTAGAATTCACTGTTCTGTGTATACTCGAGATGGCACCGTTTCTACATTGGCTGCTACATATTTATGAAGTTACTTCCTTTCTGAGTGAACTGTATGTGATTCGGCGTCACGATTATGAACTGTTCATTTATTGGTGCAGATTTACAGTGGGCGTGTCAAATAAAGCATGGTCGAATGACAAACTTATTGTAAAGGTAACGGTTTTTTAAGTTTAAACTGTTCTGAATTGATATCGCGAATTTTGCAGGTCTCCACAAATAGCGTGTCAAAATAAAATTTCAGCGTATTGCAATTAAAGGAGTCTTCACAGAAAAGCTCATATTCAGAGTACGAATATTCTTGTTAACGGATTTCCGGAGACCTTGATTTAAAAAAATGTTGGTAAATTACAGTAACTGTCAGTTTACAGTTCTTTTTTTCAATTGCAGAATATGGCGAATGCCCGAATATTATGAAGCTACGCCTACGGAAAATATGAATAGTTATATGAAGACAACATAAACCCGCTGAAAATAACGAGTCCAAAATTTTGCTCGGAGGACGATTGGTTTGAAATGCAAGAGCTACGAACTTTTTAGGTTCTTCACTTCGTCAATGCCATAATTAAATCCTCTTGCACTTATTTTGTATATTTCTACATTTCCAATTAAATAATATTAATCACATGCAGGAAAATAACCATGAGCTGAGTGAAGGAAAATAAAATGTATATCTTAAAAGAAACCGAACTAGCCGTAAAAACAACACACAAAATAAAGTATACCAAAAATATGAAACCATGTAAGTACTGGAATGTAATAGTATCATTTAAATTATATTTTACAACTTTTATACTGTTGATGTGTTTGATTCGCGAAAGGGCGTTACTGTCGGTGATTGAACGGATGTGTAGAGTTAGAAAAGAAGTATTCAGGCTGGTTGCCACCAGAGATTGTCGTTGTGTTCATGCACTGCTGAGTCTAGAAGGGATCTACGTATACAGCGAGGTGTCTGGTAGTAATAAGGCGTTTCTGACCTCCATACGTGTGTTCACAGATACACGAGATCACCATCCACCCGACTGGAGAGCAGTTCTAAGGACGCAGGGCGAGGTCACATACTTGGCAGCGGGGTCAGAGGTCAACCAACATCCCGTCGCAGCTTGCCCTTCTCTTACTGTATCATTCTTTATTCTGTGTTGAAGCCAATAAAATCTTTTTTTTTTTGTAAATGTGCAGAAGTTGAACAATTTTTCCACCAATCAGGTTGCGAGGTTAATGTTTATCCTATCAGCAGACGCTAGCGGGAGCAGTGAGAGTGCCCTTAACCACCAGCGCACAGATATGTACACGCAGCACGATGGAAATACTCAGGGAGTGACCTTCAAAGTCGTCTACTTACACTCTGCCACTGCGGAATATTAACACATGCGACGGAAAAAAAGCATATGCCTCTTTGAAAACCCCCCCCCCTTCCCTAATCTATACCGATTTACTTTTTTTTCTTTATAACTTAAAGAAACTAAAAATGCAAATTCCAAACACACGGATTTTTATAAGGTTTGTACTAACTAACGCATGATTGAGACATTTTCTAATAAAACAAATTGGAACTAGCAAGTCTAGATTGAAGAAGGTCTGGTTAAAAAAAGTGTGAAGGTAATGCGAGTAGACTATAAACCAGAATCGAAGATATATATATATATAATGATATATATAAGTATCAGAAATACATTAAAACAGTTAATTATGGTGCCCTTTACTATATTTAGGGAGGGGCCTTCACCTAGTAGTTACGTCAATGCCAGGAAAGCAAGATTCTGCGAATACCGTTCAGAACAAAGCAACAGCACATTGTAACGTGGGATGTCGTTAAGGGGAATCCATGGTAAGAATCGTTTAACTTCTCAAGGTCACGTCTTGCTATATGGAAGTGTTGCGATGAGAGCTGCCAAGAAAGCGACCTGCACCCCCGGAAAGTTAAATTTCTCGCAAATTATATTTGTGACTGTAGGATACTATTACTCAGAGTGTAAGCAAATTGAGTATTTTTACATGCTTCCGTGCTTAATTAGCTCCTAAAGTATTTAACATAAGTTACGAAACATATTGTGTAAGTATAGAAGCTTTCAAAATTAGTGTAACAAACGCCTGTGGCTGGTTTTACAAGTTAAATGGAACAACTTTTGCTTATAAAAACGGTGTAAGAAACGATAAGTTCCATCGCTAGTGGGCGCGTACCTTAGCCGCCACGTTCCCCAGATCTCACCAAGATGGACTTCTTTCTCTGGGGCTACAGGATGTCGCTAGTGTAGGAGACTCCTGTGGATTTAGAAATTACCCTCATCCCGCGAATACATACAGCTGCATCACACATGCAGGCTGTTCAAGACGTTGTAATGGCGACTGAAGAAAGAGTGCTCCGTCGTTGTCGATTGTGCATCCGTGAAGGTGGCCGCCATGTTGCATTGTATCTGTAACTAAGTGTGAAACACGTGGAGAGTGAAAAGTATTTTGTAAACAACCGCCACCATGTCCCAAACCACAAAACTAAAACACCACGAACAACGTAAGCCTATTACTACAAATGCTCACCTCAATGTCATTTCTGGAAGTTATCGAACGTCATTACACACCTCAAATCACGTGTCACGTTGTGCAGGGCGGGTTGCCTACCATAATATTCTCACGCCTTCTAGGAATGTAACTAATTGTTTCCGACCCCGTGTTTATTCACAAAATTTGTTCCATTTATCGTATACTTCCAACCCTAAAGCGTTCCAACACAAACTTTAAAACAGCCTTTTTTAAAAAGGCATTTTAAAGTACGTGTCGAAATTAAACTTCTGCATTTAAGTGCTAATATGATGAATAAATTCTAGTAGCAAAATTTTCGGAACAATCATTTTGTATTTTAGATTTGAAATTGAAGTAAGCAAAACAATGCCAGGAGTCCGCAACTTCTCATACCTGCGTGGATATAAGGTTGCATATTTCGAAGGCGAACGAAACTGGCGGGACATGAGGCGACCACTTGTAAGTAGGCCAAAATGTATACATGTGCAGACTCTACATCGCCAATACTGCTGTTTGTGTGTTGTTGGAAATAAAATGCAATTACTTCTGGCAGACTATACAACTCGATTTTTAATCTTTCATTTTTCATGTAGTTAGACACACGTGTACTAAATAGGGGAGCTCACGTACCTCACGTTTATGATGGTCTTCGACATATTAATATTTATGGTATGCAAATTACTGAACATCAGAATTTGGCGGCTTTTAAGCTGTTTTCGCTGTCAATAAATGTCCGAACGACTGTGAGATTTCCAACGAAAATAAGAGCGTAAGTGTTTAGTTGAGTTTGGTGGTATTAGTTGGTGCTTAACAGCGACGTCTTGGACCTCGGTGAAAGTGAACCGAGTTGAATATGGGGCAACGGTGAAATGCAAGAGCAGGAGAAACAGGAATGTCTCCGAGAAAGTCCGCCTTCCAACGACAACGTCTGCCATGTTGGCAACAAGCTTATATCTTGGTTTGCTCCGCCGGGAATCGAACATGGTGCGTCGTGGTGGGAGGTGACACGTCAGTGTTAACACTAAGTTGCGACTCTATCGTTCAAATGTTTTGTGGTGTGGCACAGGGAGCTCATTCTATAGTCCATGCACTGTAATTTCAAACTTTTCTGAAGCCCTGGTGATGTTATACTTTCTTGCTATTCCTCCGCCTCATGCAAAACAGCATTAACTAAGTATAGAAGATGACACCAAAGGAACAACACTCTGTATTCGTGCGCACACATTTTAATAATATTTTGCAAGACAACCATTTATTACTAAGAATTAACATCACACCTATTTTCTTTCTGATATTTTGAATATAAATGTTAATAAAATATAATACATAGATAAATTATAAGTAAAAGTTCAATTTACCAAAAAAAAAATTTCTTGATAACATAAGTATAAAATGCCTGTGATAAACAACGTATTTAGGACAAAACCAAACACACACATGGGGGGATTTTTAAAATGTTGGAGACAACAAGTGCAAAAAAATGGCGAATAGACTATAAATGTGCATCAAACAACGTTCGGGTCCCAAAAAATGGACTGATTTTTTTATCACCACAACTGTCAAAATCAATAGACTTCGACTATTTTTCGTTATATATATATATACATACATACACGTATAAATATACACAATGGTCAACCTGGCGTGGGCGCCCCCCCAAATTTGTACAAAGCGGGTGTTTTGAAGAACTAAATGTAAGCATAAGTTCACGTCACTGCCTGGACACGTGATTTTGCCAGTTCTGGTGGCAATTCGTGAGACAGTGAACGGGTTGTGTGCAGATTACACTGAAGAGAAACACCGAGAAAAAGGTTTTGTTGAATAAAAGAAGATATGTTTGGTGCAACAAAATTTCTAGTTTGTTAAGGTATTATTAAATATACTGCTGCGGAAGCCNATACACTGTTGTGGAAGCCAAATTAGTATTCTCTTCTTATTTGGTTGCCTGGAATGCATAATATTTGGCTAATACAACTAAATGTATATACGACTCTATGCACGATAGATTTCCATGTACTAAATAATGAAAACAAGCAGGTCTATGTTGCTAACCCGATACACTTGAGTTCAAACGTTACGCATTTGCGACCTAAATCACGGTGACTGTCACAAAAACTAGCAAAACTTGTTTATTTTTATTTTCAGGTATGCTATTTAATGTATAAAATTTTCGTAAAATATTTTGTTTGTTTTGTATATTTAATTTTTCGTTTTCATTCGAATTTTTTTGCTTTGGGATTGTCTGTGCTATTAAACATCAATAGATACTCTAAAATTCATTGTTATCATAATAGTAATAGGATTTTAATAACAAAACTCTCTAACTGTAAATTTTAAAGAAGTCAATAAAATAACCCAGTTACCCTTCATCAACAAAATTAATGCCGGAACTAGAGCAATCTGATTAAATAATTAACAAATTTTTCCAGGTAAAGAAAAATTTTATTTTCTCCAAACTAAATATTAATTTTACTTAACTATGATATTTACAACGTTTACGGTACCCAAACAGTTTAGATCAACGTAATTTTAAAATAGTTTTTTGCACTAAATGCACAAAGATTATGTCGATGCAAATGGATAAATGTTCGGCACAGCATTTTATTTCTAAATGCTTGAGTTTGTCTAAGGGATGGAATGCAGAAGTTAACAACATATTTACCTGTGTAAACAAATATTCGTCACGAAATTTTTTTCGTCTCTGAAAATAAAATGTTTTTCTCAGTAACGTATACCAAGCAGTGCATTTATTTGGACGGCTCTTCACATCGAAGTCTTGAAAGCCGATAGTGGTGAAGCGGGGTTAGTATAGACA
Source organism: Clitarchus hookeri (assembly GCA_002778355.1). Taxonomy (NCBI): domain Eukaryota; kingdom Metazoa; phylum Arthropoda; class Insecta; order Phasmatodea; family Phasmatidae; genus Clitarchus; species Clitarchus hookeri. The sequence goes on along the minus strand of NQII01007301.1, from coordinate 84,898 downwards.
AGAGTGGGAATGCAAGGACAGTGGAAAAGGGAGATCGCCGAGAAAACCCACTGACCAGCGGCACCCTCCGGCACGATTACCAAATGCGAAAATGTGGGAGTGACCTCACCAGGAATGGAGCCCTGTTCACCTGTGTGGGAGGCGAGTAGTCTGGCCACTACACCACCGTGGCCCCACTATTGAAGCAGAACCCATTCAATTATGTCTGTTGTACTTTTAAAGGTCGTCGGAAAAGCAAATTGTGCATTTTTCCCTCCGTCAATTTCACTAAAGGCTGCTAGCAAAAGACTTTCGTACTTTACGTTTGTTTAATAAGAGTATAAGTCACTAAATAAATAAATATATATATATATATATGTGTGTGTGCAAAAATTTTTATAATTGTTTTAGAAATTACATTGTTTGATGTGAAACGGAATGTAGAGCAGGGGAAGGGTAAAATTTCCTACATTACAGCCCCTCTTTTCTTTCCCTCACAATTTAACGTGAGAAACGTTTCAACACCCCTAGTGCTTTTCTACAACATAACATAAAGAGAATACAAAATAAACATATCGTTTTGGAGAACTTTGTATGTAAATATAAAATGCACATGCAATTTAACAAGTTAAAAAAAGGTATAATATTATTGCACATTTATTTCTGAGTTCAAGTGTTGCAATANTGCACATGCAATTTAACAAGTTAAAAAAAGGTATAATATTATTGCACATTTATTTCTGAGTTCAAGTGTTGCAATATCACAATTTGTTTGGTAGGCACTGTATTTGTTAGTCAGCGTTATTCTTACAACCTATCAACGACTTGCTGAGTGCACGACGATATTGGCATTTAACATGAAAATTCCACAAATCAGATTGACCACAAGTATAACACCGTGCATTGTATTGAGCACTGATGCCTCGGTGTGTGTAGTACTGGTCACAAGCCTCACTCGTATGCAACGTGTCCGCGGTAGTCCCCACGTATGTAAAGAAATGTTGCACCACCTATGAAACGTGACGCAGCGAGTTGCTTGAGGAGTGGGTCATGACGTATGGGAAGAAGCGATAAAAACTGATGACGATGACTGTGCAGGCTTGGAGACGAGCCGAGAGCGAAGTGCCTACTCATGGGAGCGCGTGGTCGANAGGAGTGGGTCATGACGTATGGGAAGAAGCGATAAAAACTGATGACGATGACTGTGCAGGCTTGGAGACGAGCCGAGAGCGAAGTGCCTACTCATGGGAGCGCGTGGTCGACCTTGAGCCTGGCCCGCATAAGGACAGACTGGTTGAGCCACTCGGTAGCAGTTGGCGCTTGGCTCTCCAGCAGGAAGCATCATGGAGCGGTGGTCTGGTAGAGTGGCCGTGGTTACTGGCGCTAGTGCGGGCATAGGAGCCGCTATAGCACAGCTACTGGTCAAGAAAGGGATGAAGGTGGTAGGCCTGGCCCGCAGGGCCGACAACATACAGGTCAGTAAACACCAGGGCCATCTGCTTTAGCATTGCCAACAAACCTCTGGTCGCATTAAATAAATTATTTGTTCAAAATATAGTTCGCACGTCATAAAACACATGATTTCATTGACATAATTGTAACGATCTCTTTACTCGCACTAAATATTTGTTGGTCAAACCGAAACAACAAAATATTTGTTTGACACAAACAAAATTGTCTTAAATAAATAATTTATCTTTGGGAACAAATGTCATTCGTTTGGAGGAACGGAGGATTGGTTCTAGCATCAAATAATCGTTTCGTAGAAACAAACGCCACGCAACCAAATATGTTTGGTATTCTAAAACCAATATTTTTCTCTGTGTAATGCTTGGCTCACATGTATGCTGAACAGAAAGAGTGGTAACCTATAACAGACAATCAGAAACATTCCTCGTTTTCCGCACGAGTAACGCAGACATGTATGCTCACTAAAAAAACTGAGTCATCTGATATTTCCCGGAAGTCAGTTGATTCACATATTGTATACAAATGATTACTTGGATAATCTACATGTAATGATGTAATATTATAGAATAGTTCAACGTTTGTGTTTATAATGAAACACGTGAACATAAACGTTAATTTTTTCAACACTTGCCAAATATAATTAATTGTAGTTTGAAACTGAACCGCTAGGTAGCAGCAAAGTTTACAGTATATTTTGGAATTGTATAACCATATTAGAGGCTATTGGAAATAATTTGGCAAAAATCCTTACTTCAGTGGCATTAATAAAATAAAATAGAAACACGACTGTATCTAATTTGTCGGCCACCATTTGTTTTAGAATATCGGTTTTAAAAATAACGAACTAAACAGCGTTGTTTTAAACAGCCTGTATCCAAACAACGAATTGGTAAATAATAAAAATCTGCTCGCATGTTGATGTTGCGCATTTTTGGCGTTGTGTTATCATCATTGGCTTCCCCGCATCACTGATACCCTCATTAACATACGGCAAGACTGGCTGCTGTTTCTTTGTAATAAACGCATCTCGACTGAAATATGGCACTTTGACTAAATGTGTTAATATAAGGATGTATGAAATATTTTGTGTATCTATTTTTATTCATTAATTAATTTTTCACTTTGTACTTAGCTGTAGTCATTTATGTACTAATGTGCTAGTAGTTAGAAATAATTCCTTCTAGGACACATGGCGTCCTGGAGGGGACAAGGGGACTAGCTGGCGGCCCCTTGTCTGTAATTTCTTGCTGACGTCGGCCATGTTGTATTTCCCAACCAGCTTTGTTATTCCTGACCAATTGCATCCATATTGGATGTCCCTAAGGTTTTCTCAGAGTCCTCCCGATCTAATCAGGTTGGGAAGATCAATGCTTTTAGTTTGACTATTAAAATATTTCGCCCATAGGTAAGCGATAGTGTCGTAAGTGTACCGGATTTCCTCTAAGTAGTAGGAAAGGGGCTGTTTAAACGCAGCATCGTGGCAGGGATTCCAAGATGGCTGCTGGCGGGCACATCCTGCCCTTGCATACTGCAGCCAATTTTTCCCTTATTTCCCTCGAAATAATCCCTTTTCCCTAAAAATGTCCCTTTTTCCAGTCGAAATTTCCGTAACTTCCCTCAAAATATTATTTTTTCAAAATAGTTTCAATGACTCCACAATGTGGCTAAATGACTCATTTTTGGGCAATGAGGAGTTGAGTTGAATTTTCTCATAGTCTACCCCTACCATTCTTCATTCTCTTGCATTTACAGGGTGCCGTGGTGATGCANTTAGTTAATATTTATTGTTTTCTTCCTTTTTTTTTAAGTGTAACTTTTGTTTGAAGAAAGGTTTAAACATTTAAAACAATTACTTTGCCTTTTTGTAGGACAACGAAACACGTATGATCTTAAATGTATTTGCTATGCAAGTGAGATAGAATTTATTTTTTACCGTATATGCCTTGTAAGTGCGCTATGACCGTTGTTCCTTCGCGTGCTGTACATCCTGGAATTCTCGTGCCCATGAGAATACTCGTGTTCGTGGGACGATACTCGTGCCCACAAGAGAATTATCGTGTCATTGAAAGAATACTCGTGTTTATAAGAGAATTATCGTGTATTGCAGGCGATGGCTGAAGGCCTGAAGGGCGCCCCGGGGAAGTTGTATGCGGTGAAGGCGGACCTAACCAAGGAAGAGGACATCCTGGCCGCCTTCAAGTGGGTCAAGGACAACCTGGGAGGAGTCGATGTCATGGTCAACAACGCTGGCATGGCGCCCAACAACGAACTCACAGGCACAGGTCAGTTTCGCCTAGTAACGTCTAGGTTTTTAGTTTTTTTTTTTAGAAGCGTTACGCGTGTCACATTTCCATTGTGCAGATGGAGGTCTACATTTCCCGAGTCGTGGCAGGGAAGGACGGCAATGTCTAATCATAATTTTATAACAATGTTAAATTAATTAAATAAAATCAATAATTTAAACAATTGCGATATTATTTAATTTTAGTTTTGAAAAATTAGATGGATAGNAATTAATTAAATAAAATCAATAATTTAAACAATTGCGATATTATTTAATTTTAGTTTTGAAAAATTAGATGGATAGCTTCATGCTAATGTGTAGGTTGGGAAAGGTGGATCATGTCCTGGGGGACACCGTTTCCATCCTTTTTGTTTGTACAGTGGTTTCGAATCATTATTTGGCAATGCGGTGATAGGATCGAGAAATATTNCCGTTTCCATCCTTTTTGTTTGTACAGTGGTTTCGAATCATTATTTGGCAATGCGGTGATAGGATCGAGAAATATTTCTATGCAAATATTTCCGAAGGAAGAAAGGCTTATCGGATCGTTTTCTTTGTGTGNGTGATAGGATCGAGAAATATTTCTATGCAAATATTTCCGAAGGAAGAAAGGCTTATCGGATCGTTTTCTTTGTGTGTATGTGAGTGTGTGAGTGTGTGTGTGTGCGTGTGTGTCTCCCAACCCCCTTCAATTTCTAAACACCTGAAAAGAATTTCACCACACTCGGTACACATGTATTACTAAGTAAGGNCCCTTCAATTTCTAAACACCTGAAAAGAATTTCACCACACTCGGTACACATGTATTACTAAGTAAGGACACATGACATTTAGAGTTTTCGACCAGGTGGGAACTTACTTTCAAAATGGCGGTCATTTGAATATTTATGAAGATATGCAAAATCTCGGAATACATTCAAACCGATTTAAACAAATTTTGTATCCTGACAGNATTTGAATATTTATGAAGATATGCAAAATCTCGGAATACATTCAAACCGATTTAAACAAATTTTGTATCCTGACAGCTCAAGGTGTAAGCATCGAATTCAGATGTGAATATTTCTGTTGGTCCATCATTTTGGAAGATATCGCTATTTGAGAGATAAAGCTTTTATGTTATATCTCGAAAACTACTAACCTTAAAGGGGGTTTTAAACCATGTATTCATTATGATAACATAGCAAGGTAAATATCAGTAATTGAACTTTATTATTCTCTTATTTTCAAAGTAGCGGGCATACAAATATTTCAGTTTCATTTGTTATAACTACCATACAATTTATGGTTAAAGTTGGTTTAAAACATGTGACTGTCATATATAAAGTAGTATCATATAACCAAAACAAAACCACTTTTATCCGCCATTTTAGAAGATAGCATTACTTGAATTATAACATTTTTGTGTAACATCTCGGGAAAGAATTGACGCTAAGGATCGTTTATACCGTTTGTAGCAGTACTTCGGTAGGTTAATTTAACTGGCATGCTTTATGTATGTCAGGAACTTTTTTGCAAAATGGAGACCACATATTTATTTCATTTTCATATGTTAAATCGTTGAAACTATGTAATTCATTCCTACGAAAATTGCTATGCTGGCCATATATATTAAACCACAAAATAAGTCCAAACAAAATCTCTGGACCGCCATTTTGTAAAATAGTATCTCGTGACAAATTATTTTTTCTTGATATCTCCGAAAAAGCCGATTTCTGCTCAATTTGGCAATCAAGTAGCACTATGGCAGGCCTTGTCGTAAATATATAGATTTTAAGAGTGTCAGACACTTATATTTTCAAAATGGTGGACAAATAAACATTTAAGGTAGACTTTGTTATCTACGATATTACTAAACAAATATCATCTTATCTTTGAATGCTTACAACATAAATTATATCCATCAAATCTTTCTATGCAAAGCCTAATTTTTCCTTCGTTTTGTAAGATAGTCCCAAATGAAATAATACAGATTGTATGCCGTTTCTAGAAAAACAAACAACCGATTTCTTTCAAATCTGGAGAAGAAGTTGTACTGTGGCAGGTCATATTAATTAATGTGTTTTAAGTGTGTTCTTCTCTTATTTTATAAATGGCGCTTATACAAACACTTCAGCTTTGTGTGCTATATCTANTGTGTTTTAAGTGTGTTCTTCTCTTATTTTATAAATGGCGCTTATACAAACACTTCAGCTTTGTGTGCTATATCTAAGAAACTATGTAACAGATTTTAATTTAACTTTATATATCGTATCTATTACAATCATTGAACGTGATAATACATGAACTATTCGTCATCCATTTATGAAGATCACCGCATGAACAATGGAGGCTTCATGCCATATCTCGAGGATCAATAAACCAATTCATTCCAAAATTTCACACAAGTGTTGCTGAAGTAGTGTATGTAAATTAAAATGTGTTATGAATGGCAAGAATNAATTCATTCCAAAATTTCACACAAGTGTTGCTGAAGTAGTGTATGTAAATTAAAATGTGTTATGAATGGCAAGAATGTTTTAATGGGGTTTATATGAATAATTTAACTTAATTTGTTATATGTATTTATTATTTCAACAAGATTCAATCAAATTGTGTATGCAAACAATATTAATTAGAAGCNCTTAATTTGTTATATGTATTTATTATTTCAACAAGATTCAATCAAATTGTGTATGCAAACAATATTAATTAGAAGCATAATTTATGCATACAGTGATCATCCTTAGCCGGATTATTTGCAATGTAGTGTCGGGTGAGTATAATAAACATTTTGCCATATTTCCGGTCTAATTCAACTAATTTCCACTAATTTTTGCACACCTACAGTACAATTGCATTTGAACGTACTATATTTACCCCAGTCAGTGTGATTTTCAAAATGGCGGCCATCTAAATATTTTGGTATGTGTGGCATTACAATTTAACATAAATTGGTTTAAGTAGGTTTGCAAAAAACGATTGTCATAGATAATCTGGCATAGCAGAAAAAACCATTTTTTTTAGGCAATTTTGTAAGATAGAACCGATTAAGAAAATAATCTTCTAATGCTTTATCCCAGGTACCAATCANCATTTTAACCAAATTCATCCAAACGTTTTTTGCTAACAGTATCTATTAGACGCATAGCAGAAAAAACCATTTTTTTAGGCAATTTTGTAAGATAGAACCGATTAAGAAAATAATCTTCTAATGCTTTATCCCAGGTACCAATCAACAAATTCTACCAAATTTTTCACACAAGTAGCGTATTAGTAGGCTATGAAAACTTAAATGTATTTAGTCACTCAGACACTTATTTTCATGATGATGGACGTGTAAATATTTCAGGTCAGTGAACCCCATTATTCAAAACGTTACAGTGATTGCATCAGAAGTTGAATCTGTGAATCCTGCATCCATGATGTACATGACTGCAAGCTAGCTTAATTTTTCGAGTATATCTGAATTAGAATCGCGAGTGAGTCACTCGTGCAAAGATTTTCTCGATACTGTTTCACATGTTTCTGGTTTCATCTATAATATTGTTACTGTCGATGAGACTTAAACCCCTAACTACCAACTATACATTTAAGTACTTCACTACAATGCATTTGCACCCAAGTAGGCACATTAGTTACCAGCAACTTCTTTTTTTTNCTATACATTTAAGTACTTCACTACAATGCATTTGCACCCAAGTAGGCACATTAGTTACCAGCAACTTCTTTTTTTTTGTGTGCAGAAGCCGTTACTTCTGTTTGGAAGCAGATCATGGACCTTAATATCCTCGCCCTCAGCATCTGCACGAGAGAGGCCATCAAGTCCATGAAGGAGAGAGGCGTTGACGATGGACATGTCGTCCACATCAACAGGTACGTGGTCCGTTAGTGTCGTGTAGCTGTGATGTGTAGATAGGTAGGTAGTAGATGCATATATGTCTCGTCGCCATCGAGGTCATTAGAGACGGAGTTAGCTGCTCAGAGAAGCAGGAGTATGGAGGTAACGGCCATGGTGTATTGTAGGCAACCATACTGGCATTCACCTGAAGTGATATCGGGAAAACATAGAAAACCCCAATAAGGATGGCCGGACTTGGATTCGAACTCAGGTCATCTCGAATGCGAGTCTAAAGTTTAACCACTGCGTAACCTAGCTCAGCGTGTAGCTATGAATGTCAAGGTGTTACCCTCCATGGTGACGAGGTCAAACCAGTAATGGTACCACAGACACCTTCATCATCATTCGTAAAATTACATGCCCCGATTCCATAAGTAAGTGGTTTGGAACCCACTGCAAGAGGGACATCCCTTAGTCTTGAAGTTTGTTGTCTGTAACCGAGCGAGATGGTTGCCAAATGAATAAGTGTTGGTCAGTGACGGTATGACATCGGTCCAAGTACTTGTCAAGATTATGTATTCTGGAAGCCAGAAGTTACTGAGAGTCGAGCTACTTAGAGTCAACCAGCAGCAGTAATTTATCCAGTACTGCCACTTTATTGGTGGAATTCCCAACTATTCCTTCGCTTACTGCACTGGTTACGCCAACATGCTGGTTGTGCGGAATGAATTACAGTATGTATGTATGATATGATAGGTCAAAGCATCTCTGGAAGTCTTGTATCTCATGAAATCTTTGTGAAAACATGGTTCATACAATTTAGGTTTGAAACAATTGCTCGCAGCTTCGATGAACATCTTATGCCATGCAGTGTCAGAATGTGGACATCACAAAATGTAAGTACCTCTAATAAATTCCAGTGAAACATTTGGTTGTTTATAAGATGTTATTGCAATTTTGGCTTCATTCTCTGTCGGGTATTGGGCATAGCTTGTTATAGTTATAAATATCAGATTAAATGTATCAGTTGTATAGTAATGATTTCAACTGGGGTATCACTCACATTGCATATATAGGAAGATGATTGTAGATTTGTCCTTATAGTATTATGATAGGTCTACACATTTCATGACTAACTAAGTTGTCTTACCTTCGTGTCCTATTTATGATCAGAATGTTTGTATTTAGCCTCCGTCGATGCAGATATACAAGGCTGTAACTTCAAAAGAATATCCGAAACACCCAAGCAGTAAATACATTACTATGCATGAAGAATATAATTCTCTTTTAAGGGAAAGTATGTATTGCTGGGTATAATGCGCCGGGCTTTAATGTGTTTCTTCAAGAACAGGTTTCACCTGTTAACTCACACTAATATGTGCAATGAATGCTACATTTTCAAGGATTCTGGCAGTCGAGATGAAGTTCATTTGAAGCAAATGCACCACTTACTATTATATGTGTCGCTAGGAACACGAGAAAATATATTCATTCAATTATTTTCTATTTTGCTACAACCACACGAAAAAATTGTGACAACAAATTCTGGCACCTCTTGAAAACAAAGAAAAATTTAAAGAACATCTGCTTTGTTTCTCTCTGAAACTTTCAAAAAGAGTAAATGTATTCCACATGGAAAACAGTTTTGAAGGTGTGATATTCTATAGCTCTAGNAAAACAAAGAAAAATTTAAAGAATATCTGCTTTGTTTCTCTCCGATACCTTCAAAATAAGTAAATGTATTCCACATGGAAAACAGTTTTGAAGGTGTGATATTCTATAGCTCTAGCCAAGGTATTTCCTCGCTGCGGGCAGTACGAGTAAGAACAACGGACAACTTGCACGTGATTACCTAACTATAAAAGCNTTTCAAAAAGAGTAAATGTATTCCACATGGAAAACAGTTTTGAAGGTGTGATATTCTATAGCTCTAGCCAAGGTATTTCCTCGCTGCGGGCAGTACGAGTAAGAACAACGGAAAACTTGCACGTGATTACCTAACTATAAAAACTAAATAACTGCAGACTTTCAGCTTGGCAGTTCTAGATCCTTCGTTTTCCTAGGCCAAACATTCTGCTCCCATCAGACGCCGTAATATGTGGTCTCGAAACGACGAGTTTATTAGTTTAGATTACACATGTTCTTGACGCTATTCGCAACCTATGGGATACAGGATGATTCGCAGTGTTCGAGTTACCGCTCTGGCGTAGACTATGGGCTCCTTGGGTGTTGAATAGGGGGTAAACGATAATGTCTCTCAGTGTTTCAATATTAAAAATCTATATTGGGCATAAAACAATACAAACATAGACACTTCCGAGATGGTACCCCGTGAGTTGTGAGCCTTAAGGTCGGCTTAAAGTACTCATGCTAACTGCTTCTGACATCGTGGTGGAATGCTAGACATTGGGGAAGGTCCCGTGAGCGATGGCGCTGGTACTTAGCTGTATTTGTAGTTCTGGGTGTTCCGGCAATAGGTTGAGGTCTGGTAAGTTGGGCGGACCTTCGTGGGCTTTCGGCTCGGTCTAGTTGGCGTGGTGGACTCAGCTGGTGTCCTCCTTCGACTGTCCCTTCGGCTTCGATGATGGCTCTCCATGATGGACTGTTCCGGGGTTCTCTCCTCGACGACAATCCGATAGGACTGCCTCTGGTGACCTCACGATCCTACTGACCCCCTCCTTTCTCCGCAAGTTGGCTTTTAACTTCTCTCGACGACCCCCCAGATCTTCGCACGTGTGTCTCTCATTGGGCGAGAAAGGGGGTCCATGGCTATACTGCCAAACACTGTCAGCCCTTCTTACTCGTCTTACTAGATGTACGTCAGCGAAACTCTATCTTACCTCTGCATTACATCGGCACATGTCCACATTCTCATGCGTGTTGCTTGGGGAGGGGCGATGGCCGCGGCAATACTGCCAAACACTGTCAGCCCTTTTCTCGCGTATCTCACCTTGGCATGTGTCCATGTTGTCATGTGTTTTGNGCAATACTGCCAAACACTGTCAGCCCTTTTCTCGCGTATCTCACCTTGGCATGTGTCCATGTTGTCATGTGTTTTGCTCGGTGCGTCGGCGATTTTCCATCTTAACTCGACAATTTTCCCCCCCGCCTGTGTCAACTGCCTTTCCGCTCCCGGGCCGGCCTGGCCTCGCGGCCTGTGTCTACTGGGGGCCCTGGCTTGGGGTGTGACTGCAGCGCTTCTGAGTACTAACAATATGTGGCACGCATAATTCTTAATTTATAAACCACAATCTGAGTGAAAGTGTTGCGGGTGGTGCTTGACAGCTGAAGTATTCACTGCTATAGACTGTTTATGGTAAAGTGAGCACTTTTGAGGCTCTAGTTACTTTTCCTTGCAGACATTTTGTTTACATCAACCACCTTTTAAAAAAACATTGTCATGTAAGTTATAAACACGGTGTATATATTACACTGCACTCCGAAGTTAATGTGTAAGGAAAAAATAAAGTATATTTATTAACAATTATTACAAATGAGAGGACTTAAATGTGCTCACTTTACCGTGACTAGCCTATAGCAGGAGTGAAGGCATATAGGTCGGTTGCAATGCGATATTGGGGGGGGGGGAACTATAAGTGCCCTGATAAAACCTACCGACCAATGGCAACGTTTGCCCCATTTCATGCAAACGGAAACTCGGGTTTGACTCCCGCTGGGACTCAACCCTGGTTTTGTTTTCTGGAAAGCGAGTGCCTATTGTAAAAACCTTACTGCAACTAGTTTTTTGTCTCTCATCATATTCATGAACAGATTTCAGCCACTGGCCTGCTGTGTATGCACCTTAGGTTTCTCCATCGTCTTGTATCTTACTACCACCTCTCCATTCTCACTCTGTTCCAGTCATCATCTCTCCTCCTTACACACTCTTCCACTGTGGTCACGGTGACTGAGTGGTTAGCATGCTCGCCTCACAACAAGACGAACCGTGTTAAATCCCGGACCGGGTCACGTACACATTTTCGCATATGGAAATGGAGACGGACGATGATGCTTGTCCACTGGTTTTCTCGGGGATCTCCCGTTTATCCCGTTNGTTTCGCATATGGAAATGGAGACGGACGATGATGCTTGTCCACTGGTTTTCTCGGGGATCTCCCGTTTATCCCGTTCTCTCTTATTCCGGCGTTGCTCCATTCTCACCCCTTTTCAACAATCATCGACTCATGTATCCTTCAAAGTAGGGGAATTCCGGCAGGGGTGGATTATATAAGGAAGGCACTTTGTGGGCTCCGGATCCGCTATGGTAGAAGAGAAGACTCCACAAGGACAGTGGCGGCTGAAGGGACTCTGGTGAAGATACTGTGGGCATTGCAAACCNTGGTAGAAGAGAAGACTCCACAAGGACAGTGGCGGCTGAAGGGACTCTGGTGAAGATACTGTGGGCATTGCAAACCAGTGGTTCGTCAACTAATACGCTTTCAGTATCGGAACTCATGTGTGTAAAAGNAAGATACTGTGGGCATTGCAAACCAGTGGTTCGTCAACTAATACGCTTTCAGTATCGGAACTCATGTGTGTAAAAGAACATAATAATTGTTACTGTGCTCATGTACCGTACACCAACTACCAACGAAAGACCAACAAAGTCGCACCGTCCCCACTCTGTACTTAACTTCCCTGGCGCCTACATGTACACGTCCTCCAAACACGCAGTAACTGCACTCACAGAAGGCCTCAGGAAGGAACTGGTGCATAACAAGTCCAACATCAGGGTGACGGTGAGTTACTGGTTCACGCAGAAGCATTCCTGCCATCTGTACTTCTGTACAGATGGCAGGAACTGTACAGATGTAACTGTACCAGTTATTCCTGTCAAGTCTCTTATAATTTAATGGCCAGGCGTCACCCATTGTGTTGAATTTATATGTTAATTTCTTTCATCATTGAAATTTAGGATTGTTTATTGAGAAATGCAACCACAGAAACTAAGTTTATTCCCTTACGATGGTAATGACTGTATTGTATACCTGATAATTTTTTATAAATAGGTAAACTTAACTCAAATTGTATATATATATTCATTCCACATTTTATTCAGTTGGTCCCTTGTGAATGATTGTTAATAAAAGTTTTGTAACGCGTCAGAACTATGAAATGTAATAGCTTCTATAATGAGAATGACCTTGCTCTTTTATTATGATGCTAAAACCAACCGTTTCTGTTAGTTCCCAAAGTCTAGAAGAATAAAGCCTATATTCTAGTCTAAACGATGTGTCCCCAAATTGTATTTCACAAATGCTGATGAGTGAATATCAAGAGCTAGAATTATGTTGAAAATAATTTGTAAATCGAAATGTTAGGCCGTGNGCTGATGAGTGAATATCAAGAGCTAGAATTATGTTGAAAATAATTTGTAAATCGAAATGTTAGGCCGTGATTGCTCATACAAAATCCCATACTATTGTGTATGAATATGGGGCCCCCCAAGACACATGCTGAACAGCATTGTTAGGTTCTCTTTACGAGCGAATGTCGTTAAAAAGTTACTCTGCTAGTTAACTACACTGAGGTGACAAAAGTCATGGGATAGCAATATGGAAATATACAGATGGCAGTAGTATCGCGTATAAAATATAAAAATGGTCAGTGCATTGGTTGGGGTTTCTTTTGTAGTCAAGTTATTCATGTGAAAAGGTTTCTGGCGTGATTATGGCCGGTGCTGCCCTTAATTGTCTGAAACTACGCGGAATGGTAGTAGGAGCTAGACGCATGGGACATTCCATTTCGGAAAAGGTTAGGGAATTCAACATTCCTAGATCCACAGTGTCAAGAGTGTGCCAAGAATACCTAATTTCAGGCATAACCTCCCACCATGGACAACGCAGTGGCCGACCGACTGCACTTAAGGACCGAGACCAACGACGTGTGTGCAGAATGGTCAGTGTTAACAGACAAGCAACACTGCGTGAAATGAACACAGGAAT
>NQII01007301.1:52885-71174 GCA_002778355.1 Clitarchus hookeri | reverse complement strand
CACTAAAACAGAAAAGTAAACATACGAATGTAATATCGTAGTAACTTAGCTGTGAAATGGGGCAGACAATTGTCGGTATTGAAATTGGTCATATTACGATAGCACGTCAACTACTTGCACTAGACACTTGCAAAAAATTCCAATTGACTTTCTTATGTTTCTAGTGTTATTGTCTTTATGTGAATAGTTCCCATTTGAGATAAGGTAACTTTGTTCATAAAATTCACATTTTAATGCTTATGAAAACCTTTGTCTGTGCTGAAATTATAAGCCCTTGTCCAAACTTTAAATCTGTGAATCCAGCACATCTATATCGCCTTCCATTTAAAAAAAAAATGGTGGTGTAAGATTTAAGTGATTCACTATGTATATGTGGCCTAGTTATTTTAAGCGAGAAAATACATTTAATTAATGTTTACTAGTGNTTTTAAGTGATTCACTATGTATATGTGGCCTAGTTATTTTAAGCGAGAAAATACATTTAATTAATGTTTACTAGTGTAACTGTAATATTCACAAATACAAAATAATGGATATTTAAAAGGACGAGAATACATATGTTCGGTTTATTTACATTTTTGCGTCCGCAAACCGTAGAAGAGAATAATGTTGTATTGAAATAGAGGTGCAAAGTTGGAGTCGCAAGAATGTATCGAANGTCCGCAAACCGTAGAAGAGAATAATGTTGTATTGAAATAGAGGTGCAAAGTTGGAGTCGCAAGAATGTATCGAAGTATGAAGGGAAATAAATTCTAATTAGTTCCGTCAGTATGTGGCCTGAATTGTATGACTGTATAAACCAAAACTTTTAAGAATGCAAAATTCAAAGAAAGTGCGTGAAAGTTTAGCTTGAGGCACCGAAATGAGGATGCTCTTTACACTGTGAAAATGGAAATATTTTTATTGAAAAATAGTTTGTAATTTTACAAATAATATAGCAATTCAAAAATTACTCTTGTAAAACTACAAGAGCCGTGTTTNTGAAAAATAGTTTGTAATTTTACAAATAATATAGCAATTCAAAAATTACTCTTGTAAAACTACAAGAGCCGTGTTTGTAAGACTTCAAGAGATGTTTGTACGGTACTGACCCATATCCAAGAGCTCAGGCAAAATGGNTGAAAAATAGTTTGTAATTTTACAAATAATATAGCAATTCAAAAATTACTCTTGTAAAACTACAAGAGCCGTGTTTTTAAGACTTCAAGAGATGTTTGTACGGTACTGACCCATATCCAAGATATGTAAAATATAGTTGTGTGAAAAAAATAAGTGTACTGCAAATTTCAAAACAGTAAAACAGTTAAAACAATTCAAATAATCATAATCCAACGGCTACAATTTTAAAAACACGTAACTTTGTTACTATTAACGGCTAACGTTAAAGTTTCACTTATACACAGAACTTTAAAATGAAATGAAAGCGTTCTTCTTAACCAAATAGCTTCACTCATTTGTTAAAGGTATCTCTGATATAGTCGGTAAAATATAAATGCGAATGTCCAGTTGGTCTTATGCTTTATGGCGTGGGTTCATGTCCCTGAACTGGCAAGGTGAGATTCTTCTCCGTGAATAACATTTTAAATAATGTTTTTCCTTGTCTTTGTTATTAATTCATCGCATTTACTTTCTAGAAGAGATGTGTTATTTTATGCCCCCTTTTCTATAGTGTAAGTTATAATACGCGTCTATAATTTGTAATATTACGAATATATGTTTTAAAGACTTTACAAGAAAACCATTTGTAGTTCTACAAAGGATTTTCTGCAATATGGGCTTCCAACTATTTTGCTTATAAAATGAGAAATACCTTTTTTTCACAGTGTATACCAGTTTCTGGAAGCAGGCTTTGTGAATAAAAAGGATAATGCAGAGGTCGTGAGTGAAGATTGTTCCTGAACCATTGAATCAGAAGTAAAATCATAACAAAATGCACTCCCCTTTACTTGTTAGGCAGCAAATATCGATGGATAGGCGACACTGCGGCCTACAGAGTTCTTATCGAGCCTGGACAAATGCNAGGCAGCAAATATCGATGGATAGGCGACACTGCGGCCTACAGAGTTCTTATCGAGCCTGGACAAATGCGTGTATACCAACATTGGAGTTATATTCTCACTTACTTTATTTATAAATATAATTAATTTTCTGGCGAAGTGTATTCATTTATTATAATTTAAACAATACTGGCTTCACTTATGCAAGTTAGTCCTATCGATTAAATGATATGGTAAGCAATTACACTGAAGAGCCAAAACAATTGGTATAGGCGTGCTTTTGCAAATAACAGAGGAATGGAACCAATCAAATTATCGCGATGCTGTCGGCAACTAGATCGGTTGCTGCTGCTACAATGGTAGGTTATCAAGATTTAAGTGAGTTTGAACGTGGTGTTATAGTCGGCGCACGAGAGATGGGACATAGCATCTCCGAGGTAGCGATAACATTTGGAAATTCGCGAACGGCCATTTCACGAGTGTACCGTGAATATCGGGGATCCGGTAAAACATTACTTCTTCGACATCGCTGCGGCCGGAAAAAAGATCGTGAAAGAACGGGACAAACGACGACTGACGAGAATCATTAAACGTGACAGACGTGCAACCCTTTCTCAAATTGGCCCAGATTGTATTTGTGGACTGCCCTGCAGGATTCATGGTGTGAATTGCCTCCTGCATACCTTCAGACATTAGTCGAGTCCATGCCAGGTCGTCTTGCGGCATTTCTGCATATTCGGGGGGCCCTACACGATATTAGGCAGGTGTAGCAGTTTTTTTGGCTCTTCAGTGTATCTGCTTAGGGAATATGGTGCCGTAGTTTGGTGTGTTTTTGTGGCATTCCTGCTCTCTAAACATGATTGGCAGTTTCCAGCATTTATCGTGCTTTCCAAAGTCGTTCCAGAAGATTGTTTAACAGTATTTAAGTATGTTTAGTTCGCATCGAACAAATTTTTAATTTGAATTTTATACACACATGTGTGCGTGAAAATACGAGTGTAATAATATTTTGAGTGCTTCGTTTCGACAATCCTAACCCCATACTGAGAGAGAGGCATTATGTCGCCCCCAGCAAGTACTCTTACAAACTTCTGGTTTATCTTAGTTAATTGTTTACGTTTATTTCATAAACATTGTATGTTTCTTACTGTTTACAATATATCAATAATTTACGATTTGTTTTATCATTCTAGCATATGTAGCTAACGAAGGCATGCTGCAAAAACAATAAGTAATTTTCTTGACATTTTTAAAAAATATGTGTATTATTAGAATATAACTGATACTGTAACACACTGGAATGGATCCCTTACGTTTTCTTGCAAAATGTTTTCTTTAATTCCACATGTTATATATAACTGAAATTTCTTTTTATTATGAAGAAACAGTTCATGCTGTGTAGTTGGCAACAAATAATCGTTTATGGCCTCGAATCAAGTCATTATATANTATTATGAAGAAACAGTTCATGCTGTGTAGTTGGCAACAAATAATCGTTTATGGCCTCGAATCAAGTCATTATATAATAATCGAAGTCTAACCTCGTAGTGCCAACTATTTCTCCTTACAAGATCGTTGGCTTACTCCACAGTGCCCTCCATACCTGCCTGCATGTAGGCTCGGGTAAGGTTCATTCTACTCAGGTTGGGATGCTCAATGCTTTTATTTTGTCTACTAAATTTTTCACCACTTAGAAAGCGATAGTGTCGCATGTGCACTGGATTTTCTCTATTTTATATTTTAAAAAAACGAAATGATTGCAATAATTACTAATAAAAAGTAAATTAACTACTTAACTTTGTAGAATATTTCTCTTTTATTATTCACTTAGCTAAAATTTGTAATTAAAAGTGAACGCTTTGGAANTACTTAACTTTGTAGAATATTTCTCTTTTATTATTCACTTAGCTAAAATTTGTAATTAAAAGTGAACGCTTTGGAACACTGCGCACCTAGCGGCAGGTATTATCCCTATGCCAAACTCTCCCATAAGGAAACTAGTTTTGTCCNGCTTTGGAACACTGCGCACCTAGCGGCAGGTATTATCCCTATGCCAAACTCTCCCATAAGGAAACTAGTTTTGTCCCAAACCTGCGTAGAATTAACCTTATCTCGGGTAGCAGGTCTCGTGGAAGCATCCGCCCGATCTTGTACGGAAAATTGTATCGTGGCACGCATGATACTTGTCATGTAATGTTGGTTGTGTGCGTGTGACAGAGCATCAGCCCAGGTGCCGTGGACACGGTAATGCTGAGGGACATCGCGATGCCGGAGGACATTTTCAAGGCCATGCCCAAGCTGNCCCAGGTGCCGTGGACACGGTAATGCTGAGGGACATCGCGATGCCGGAGGACATTTTCAAGGCCATGCCCAAGCTGCTTCCAGAGGACATCGCAGACGCCTTGCTATACACTCTCTCCGCCCCGGCCCGCGTACAGGTAAGTCCACTCCTACGACAGTTAAGGACGTCATTTTATATTTGCAGTATTCCATGGAAAATGTCATATATTTTTTTTATGTACATTAGGTGTACGGAAACGTAGTCCGTAACGAAGAAAAACGAAACTTGTCTCCGTAACTACAANTTTTTTTTATGTACATTAGGTGTACGGAAACGTAGTCCGTAACGAAGAAAAACGAAACTTGTCTCCGTAACTACAAAACACGGAAAGTCTCAGTGTGGCCTATAGCTTCGTGTCTCGTGAATGAACATTGTAGAGTATACACGAAGTATTCTTTGCTATTTTAACCAGAAAACTATAGTTCCTGCGGTAGTTGGGTTATCCACGCCAACAAGACATATTCTCTCAAACACCAAATAATGGCATTAAGCGTCTGTAACATTTAACAATACTTAAAATACATTAGCTTCAATATACAATGAAAAATTTATGTAACTTTTCCATTAATACAAACGTTATAACGTAAGTTTTCGTCTGAAGGTTTCTGGTAAGTGGTTCAAGATATGAACTCTGAACAATTTAACTCAGGTTTCCAATCTAGCTGAGGTAGCCTATAATATATTTTAACTTTCGAATGTAAATATTTTTACTCGGGAGAACACCCGCATAACCAAAACTAAAGACTTTCTTAATTTTATATATATTTTTTAAACTAGAAGAACAGAAGATTAACAAATAAATTAGCAGAGACGTTCTGTATAAATCACTGTTTAGTCAGAAAATTAAAACAACAAAATTAATCTCTAGGATTTTACTCATTCAAGTGGAGCAGTTTCAACATATCAGCAGTCAAATGCGCTGATTTGGAGCAATTTTAACACTTTCTATTTTAGAGCGTACAACAGGCTTGATGTGAAACGTCTGTACATACATGTTTGAGAAGATGTGAACATTTAATTATATGTTGCACTTTACTTACTTCACATGTACACTTCTCTTGCCAACTCAGCCCTCGCCTGATGTACCGGTTATTGTCAGTTATTGGCCCATTCTGGTAAAGGGCATGGTCAGTTCCGATAGAGCCTATAACAATATCTATGCTTGTGGCTTTTGTTTGTGAGTTCGTCGTACTCAGTAAAGTATTTTATAGCTGAGCGTGTTTATGCAGACGGACTGTGTCTTCTCCAGGACAAATATTTAATGTTATGCTTCTTGCTTACAAGACAAAAGAATAATATTTTGGGAGAGAAGCAGCATCAATAAACCGTTGCCTTTGGTATACGGTTATCGTCTTGAATGTGTCAACTAAAGTCTACTGCTCTCTATAAACCAGTATTGGAAATCTAAGTGGAGTGTTGTGATTTGACGAGATCTNTCAACTAAAGTCTACTGCTCTCTATAAACCAGTATTGGAAATCTAAGTGGAGTGTTGTGATTTGACGAGATCTGGGCGGCTCTGAACAGCGAGGTCTTGAGAGCCAATCAGGATTATTGAGGTGAGTACGGAGCAGCACCGGAATGAAAAGAATGAAGTGGTGGGGGGAAAAGGGATATCCATGAGAAAACTCACCGACCAGCGCTATCGTCCGGCACGATTCCCACCTGCAAAAATCCGGGAGTGACCCGCTCGGGTATCGAACCCGAAAGGGGTGGAAGGCGAACAGGCTAGCCACTCAGCCTCCGTGGCCCCTGGAAATCTAATAAACAACAATTCTAGATAACAGTTTTTGCAAAATGTTTAGCAAATAATTTAGTATAGTGATGAATTATTTTAGCACAATACCTTGCTCCGCAAAGAAATGAACGATCTTACGACGAAAAAAATGGCTATATAGAAATGCATTACTAGAACCGAATGTATGATCACATAGTTGAAGAAACTTTGCCACTCGAGATTGTTCTACCTTGTATTCCATAATGGCTGCCAGAAACTAGTAAATAAAAATAACCTTTTGAAGCATTTATTTCTACCGCAAGCCTTCTTGACGAAAGTTCTGTTAGTAGCAGATGTAAAGCAGAAAGCAGATTGGGAGGACAGGGTGAAGGTTTGAGGTTTGAATCCCACTCCACTTTGCCCCTAATGTTGTCAACAAATAATATTACAATTACTAATAAACCCAATGAACGTGAGAAAAATATTGATTGCTGTGAACTCTGATACATTTAGCTTGGCCTACTGTGAAGATATTCTTCTCCTAGTATTTGTCCTAACACGTGTGCCAGAAGCGCAATACCTCTCCCTTTACTCTGGTAAGGGAAAGTTCCGTCGTCACATACGCATTTCTTAAAGTGGTGTTTATTGTTTTATTACGACGGATTGAGTAATTTGAAACGTTTCCCACTACTCACGAGTACATTAAGTTTCATTTTGTACATAAATACATTTTACTCAATCCGTAATCTTTTCGCAAACGGACATCTACAGTTTGAGTTTGTTACTCTTTTGTCCGCCATCTTATTGTCTCAGCTTGGTGGGTATAACAGAAGGTTAGAACACGTTCTGCTACAGTTTAGGGCACGCACATGGGAAAGGGAACTGTTATAGCCGGAGCCAGATGTTTCCGCAGGGGGCTGGATTTGCTCTTGTCNAGGGCACGCACATGGGAAAGGGAACTGTTATAGCCGGAGCCAGATGTTTCCGCAGGGGGCTGGATTTGCTCTTGTCTTGATATGTGATTTAATTTTCCTCAAAGCGAATAGCGAATGTCTACTACTCGTTGTGCTCTAGGAAAACCCTAAAATCGAAATAGTGAGAATAACTCCAAATCAGCCAATTTGACTGCACATCAATTGAACCTGCTGCACTTGAATCAGTAAAATTTTACTTATCATTTCACTTCCTGGCATTCACTGATTAAGTTGTTTTGCTACTGATTTCTAGTGAATTTCACGGGCCTGAAAGTTAAATCGAAGTTCACTACATTGATCCGCCAGTAGATAACAAATCATTAACTGAAGATCCATTAAAATAATTCTACTTATTGAAATTACTGATACANTTGATCCGCCAGTAGTTAACAAATCATTAACTGAAGATCCATTAAAATAATTCTACTTATTGAAATTACTGATACAGATTAAGAGTGAAACTAATAAACTTATAACTAGGGACACGCAAAAGTAGCGTTGTTTTTTGCATCAGGCTAGAATTCACTGTTCTGTGTATACTCGAGATGGCACCGTTTCTACATTGGCTGCTACATATTTATGAAGTTACTTCCTTTCTGAGTGAACTGTATGTGATTCGGCGTCACGATTATGAACTGTTCATTTATTGGTGCAGATTTACAGTGGGCGTGTCAAATAAAGCATGGTCCAATGACAAACTTATTGTAAAGGTAAAGGTTTTTTAAGTTTAAACTGTCCTGAATTGATAACGCGAATTTTGCAGGTCTCCACATATAGCGTGTCAAAATAAAATTTCAGCGTATTGCAATTAAAGGAGTCTTCACAGAAAAGCTCATATTCAGAGTACGAATATACTTGTTAACGGATTTCCGGAGACCTTGATTAAAAAAAATATTGGGAAATTACAGTAACTGTCAGTTTACAGTTATTTTTTCAATTGCAGAATATGGCGAATGCCCGAATATTATGAAGCTACGCCTACGGAAAATATGAATAGTTATATNAGAATATGGCGAATGCCCGAATATTATGAAGCTACGCCTACGGAAAATATGAATAGTTATATGAAGCCCACATAAATCCGCTGAAAATAACGAGTCCAAGATTTTTCTCGGAGGACGATTGGTTTGAAATGCAAGAGCTACGAACTTTTTAGGTTCTTCACTTCGTCAATGCCATAATTAAATCCTCTTGCACTTATTTTGTATATTTCTATATTTCCAATTAAATAATATTAATCGCATGCAGGAAAATAACCATGAGCTGAGTGAAGGAAAATAAAATGTATATCTTAAAAGAAACGGAACTATCCGTAAAAACAACACACAAAGTAAAGTATACCAAGCACATGAAACAATGTAAGTACTGGAATCTAAAGTATAATTTAAATTATACTTTACAATTGTTACACCGTTGATGTGTTTGATTCACGAGAGGGAGTTACTGTCGGTGATGGGACGGATGTTTAGAGTTAGAAAAGCAGTATTCAGGCCGGTTGGCACCAGAGATTGTCGTTGTGTTCACGCACTGCTGAGTCTAGAAGGGATCTACGTATACAGCTTGTCGTCTGGTAGTAATAAGGCGCTTCAGACCTCCATACGTGTGTTCACAGATACACGAGATCACCATCCACCCGACTGGAGAGCAGTTCTAAGGACGCAGGGCGAGATCACATACCTGGCAGCGGGGTCAGAGGTCAACCATTATCNGGCGAGATCACATACCTGGCAGCGGGGTCAGAGGTCAACCATTATCCTGTCGCTGCTTGGCCTTCTCTTACTGTATCATTCTTTATTCTGTGTTGAAGCCAATAAAATATTGTTTTTTTTTTGTGTAAATGTGCAGAAGTTGAACAATTTTTCCACCAATCAGATTGCTAGGAAATGTTTGTCCTATCAGCAGACGCTAGCAGGAGCAGTGACAGCGCCCTTAACCACCAGCGCACAGATATGTACACTCAGCACGATGGAAATACTCAGGGAGTGACCTTCAAAATCGTCTACTTACACTCTGCCACTGCGGAATATTAACACATGCGACGGAAGAAAAGCATATGCCTCTTTGAGTCCCCCCCCCCTCTTCCGATTTACTTTTTTCTTTA
Source organism: Clitarchus hookeri (assembly GCA_002778355.1). Classification (NCBI taxonomy): domain Eukaryota; kingdom Metazoa; phylum Arthropoda; class Insecta; order Phasmatodea; family Phasmatidae; genus Clitarchus; species Clitarchus hookeri. The sequence goes on along the minus strand of NQII01007301.1, from coordinate 62,046 downwards.
TAACTTAAAGAAACTAAAAATGCAAATTCCAAACACACAGATTTTTATATGGTTTGTACTAACTAACGCATGATATAAACATTTTCAAATAAAACAAATTGGAACTATTTTATCTAGACTGAAGAAGGTCTGATTAAAAAAGTGTGAAAGTAATGCGAGTAGACTATAAACCAGAATCGAAGATATATATACACTGAAGTGACAAAAGTCATGGAATAGCAATATGTAAATATACAGATGGCAGTAGTATCGCGTACAAAATGTATAAATGGGCAGTGCACTGGTTGAGCTTTCATTTGTAGACGAGTGATTTATTGGAAAAGGTTTCTGACGTAATTATGGCGGCACGACGGGAATTAACAGACATTGAACGCAGAATGGTAGTTGGAGCTAGACGCATGGAACATTCAATTTGGGAAATGATTAGAGATTTCAACATTCCAAGATCCACAGTGTCATGAGTGTGCCAAGAATACCTTATTTCAGGCATAACCTCCCACCATGGACAACGCAGTGGCTGACCGCCTGCACTTAATGACTGAGACCAACGACGTGTGTGCAGAATCGTCAGTGTTAACAGACAAGCAACACTGCGTGAAATGAACACAGGAATCAATGTGGGACGTACGACGGATGTGTCCNCGTCAGTGTTAACAGACAAGCAACACTGCGTGAAATGAACACAGGAATCAATGTGGGACGTACGACGGATGTGTCCGTTAGGACAGTGCGGCGAACTTAGGCTGTACTGGGCTATGGCAGCAGAAGACCGACACGAGTTCCTTTACTAACAGCACGACATCGCCTGCAGCACCTCTCCTGGGCTCGTGACCGTATCGGTTGAACCCTAGACGACTGGAAATCCGTGGCTTAGTTAGATGAGTCCCGATTTCAGTTGGTAGGAACTGATGGTAGGGTTCGAGTGTGGCGCAGACCCCACGAATCCATGGACTCAAGTTGTCAACAAGGAACTGTGCAAGNGGTAGGGTTCGAGTGTGGCGCAGACCCCACGAATCCATGGACTCAAGTTGTCAACAAGGAACTGTGCAAGCTGGTGTTTGCTCCATAATGGTGTGGGCTGTTTTTACATGGAATGGACTGGGACCTCCGGTCCAACTGAACAGATCATTGAATGGAAAGGATTATGTTCAGCTACTTGGAGACCACATGCAGCCATTCATGGACTTGATGTACCCAAACAACGATGGGATTTTTATGAATGACAGTGCGTCATTTCTCATTTCGCCGAACCGCAACTGTTTGCGGTTGGTTTGAAGAACATTCTGGACAATTCCATTGAATGATTTGGCAACCAAGATGGCCCGACATGAATCCCATCGAACATTTATGGGACGTAATCGAGAAGTCAGTTCGTGCAGAAACTCCTGCATCGGCAACACATTGCCATGTCGAGTTGCTGCACTTCGCCGGGCAAAAGGAGGTCCGACACGATATTAGGAGGTATCCCATGACTTTTGACGCCTCAGTGTATATATATATATAAGTATCATAAATACCTTATAACAATTAGTTAGGGACTGTGTAGAGTATATCTACCCCTCTCNGTATATATATATATAAGTATCATAAATACCTTATAACAATTAGTTAGGGACTGTGTAGAGTATATCTACCCCTCTCAGTGAACAAAAACCATTTAGTTGCCATTTATGTTAATTCCGGTGCCCTTTGCTACATTTAGGGAGGGGCCTTCACCTAGTAGTTATGTCAGTGCCAGGAATGCAAGGTTCTGCGAATACCGTTCAGAACAAAGCAACAGCACATTGTAACGTGGGATGTCGTTAAGGGGAATCCCTGGTAAGAATTGTTTAACTTCTCAAGATCACGTCTGGCTGTATGGAAGTATTGCCATGAGAGCTGCCAAGAATGCGACCTGCACCCCCGGAAAGTTGAATTTCTCTCAAATTAGATGTGTGACAGTACGATACTATTACGCGAGGCGTAAGCCAATGTAATGTATTTTCATGCCTCAACGCTTAATAAGCTCCCGAAGTATTTAACATAAGTTACGAAACATATTGTGTAAGTTTAGAAGCTTTCAAAATTAGTGTAACAAGCCTGTGTGTCTGGTATTACAAGTTAAATGGAACAACTTTTGCTTATAAATACGGTTTAAGAAACGATAAGTTCCATCGCTAGTGGGCCCGTACCTTAGCCAGCACGTTCCCCAGATCTCACCGAGATGGACTTATTTCTCTGGGGCTACAGGATATCGCTAGTGTAGGAGAGTCCTGTGGATTCAGAAATTACCCTCATCACGTGAATACAGCCATGCCACTGCCGCATACTTCTGGCAGACTATAGAACTCAATCTTTAATCTTTCATTTTTCATGTAGTCAGACACACGTGTACTAATTAGCTGTTTTCTCTGCCAATAAATGTCCGAACGGCTATGAGATTTCCAAAGAAAATAAGGGCGTAAGTGTTGAGTTGAGTTTGGTGGTATTAGTTGGTGCTTAACAGCGACGTCTTTAACATCGGTGAAAGTGAACTGAGTTGAATATGGAGCAACGATGAAATGCAAGAGCAGGAGAAACAGGGATGTCCCCGAGAAAATCCGCCTTCCAACGGCAATGTCTGCCTTGTCGGCAATAAGCTTATATCTTGGTTTGCCCCGCCGGAAATCGAACATGGTGCGTTGTGAGGGGGGGGGGTGACACGTCAGTGTTAACACTAATTTCAGACTCTATCGTTCATATGTTTTGTGGTGTGGCACAGGGAGCTCATTCTATAGTCCATGCACTGTAATTTCAAACTTTTCTGAAGCCCTGGTGATGTTATACTTTCTTGCTATTCCTCCGCCTCATGCAAAACAACATTAACTAAGTATAGAAAATGACACCAAAGGATCGACGCACCGCATTCGTGCGCACACATTTTAATAATATTTTGCAAGACAACCATTTATTACTAAGCATTATCATCATCACTATTTTCTTTCTGATATTTTGAATATAAATGTTAATAAAATGTAATACATAGATAAATTATAAGTAGAACTTCAATTTAACCAAACAAATATTTATTGATAACATAAGTGTAAAATGCCTGTGATAAACAACATATTAAGGACAACACCAAACACACACAGGCGGGATTTTTAAAATGTTGGAGACAACAAGTGCAAACAAATGGCGAACAGACTATAAATGTGCATCAAAGAACGTTCGGGTCTCAAAAAATGGACTGATTTTTCATCACCGCAACTGTCAAAATCAATAGACTTCGACTATTTTTNATTATAAGTAGAACTTCAATTTAACCAAACAAATATTTATTGATAACATAAGTGTAAAATGCCTGTGATAAACAACGTATTAAGGACAACACCAAACACACACAGGCGGGATTTTTAAAATGTTGGAGACAACAAGTGCAAACAAATGGCGAACAGACTATAAATGTGCATCAAACAACGTTCGGGTCTCAAAAAATGGACTGATTTTTCATCACCGCAACTGTCAAAATCAATAGACTTCGACTATTTTTCGTTATATATATATATATATATATATATATATATATACATACATACACATATACACGTATAAATATACATAATGGTCAACCTGGCGTGGACGCCCCCCAAATTTCCGGAACTGTTGCAGGTCTCGACATTCGGTTTTCGCAAAATGAAATTACGTACAGGGGCAAGACATTTTCCCGCAAAGTGACAATTCGTAACACGTGTATGGACAGAAATAATTAAACCATTTATTATTGTTCCCCTGGAAAGATACATTTATTTCAGCGGCATCTAAAAGTACATGCAAAGAGGAAAACAGTGATGTGGCGTATGCAATAGAAAATTACACATAAACGCCAAGAAATAATGTGCAAATATGACTTAGTAAAGTAAGCCGGTAGCATGGGGCAGTGGACCTGTACTCACATATGTGAGCAAGCAACACGCACCGTGACTATTGCGGACTTTTCTGTAGACCTTTCTGAGAGCTACAATTCTGAAGTACATTAATTTGATGTATCTCCTATGGTTTAGTCAGCGTAAGCCATGTAAGAGCCCTAAAAGCGGTTGTTTTACGACTTGATTACAAACTCTTCGAGATTTCTCTACTATCCTTACATTAAATATAAATGTATTATACACCAAAATGTTTCTCGGAAAATTCTCTCAATTATGTTTGAAAATCGCATCAAAATCCATTAATTAATGTAGAAGTACTAAGCGAATACACAGACAGAAGCGGATAAGCTACTTTGAGTTATGCTATTTAGATATATTTTTATATCTGCAAGAATGCACGCACACACGCATACATAGAGATGCGCTTCGAAATATTGGTAACACTTCTAACGAAAAAGTTTTAACGCAAGCACTGAGTACAGAAGTTGAAGTAAATATGTGTATTTCATTTGTATAAAGCGTGTGTTTTGAGGAACTAAATGTAAGCATAAGTTCACGTCACTGCCTGGACACGTGAGTTTGACAGTTTTAGTGGCAATTCGTGAGAAAGTGAAAGGGTTGTGTGAAGGGTACACTGAAGATGAGCACAACGAAAAAGGTTTTGTTGAATAAAAGAAGATATGTTTGGTGCAACAAAATTTCTAGTTTGTTAAGGGATTATTAAATACACTGTTGTGGAAGCCAAATTAGTATTCTCTTCTTATTTGGTTGCCTGGAATGCATAATATTTGGCTAATACAACTAAATGTATATACGACTCTATGCACGATAGATTTCCATGTACTAAATAATGAAAACAAGCAGGTCTATGTTGCTAACCCGATACACTTGAGTTCAAACGTTACGCATTTGCGACCTAAATCACGGTGACTGTCACAAAAACTAGCAAAACTTGTTTATTTTTATTTTCAGGTATGCTATTTAATGTATAAAATTTTCTTAAAATATTTTGTTAGTTTCGTATATTTAATTTTTCGTTTTCATTCGAAATTTTTTGCTTTGGGATTGTCTGTGCTATTAAACATCAATAGATACTCTAAAATTCATTGTTATCATTATAGTAATAGGATTTTAATAAAAAAAACTCTTAAACTGTAAATTTTAAAGAAGTCTATAAAATTACCTAGTTACCCTACATCAACAAAACTAATGCCGGAACTAGAGCAATCTCATTTTGTTGTCTCAACAAATAATTAACAAATTTTTCCAGGTAACGAAAATTTAATTTGCTTCAAACTAAATATTAATTTTACTTTACTATGATATTTACAACGTTTACGGCAACCAAACAGTTTAGATCAACGTAATTTTAAAATAGTTGTTTGCACTAAATACACACAGATTANGGCAACCAAACAGTTTAGATCAACGTAATTTTAAAATAGTTGTTTGCACTAAATACACACAGATTAAGTCGACGCATTAGAATAAATGTTCGGAGGAACCAATTATTTCTAAATGCTTGAGTTTGTCTAAGGGATGGAATGCAGATGTTTCGAGCGAGCAGATTAGTCGAGTTAACAACATATTGTCCGGTGTAAACAAATATTCGTCAAGAAATTTTTTTTCGTATCTTTAAATAAAATTGTTTTCGTAGTAAAATATACCGAGAAGTGCATTGATTTGGACGGCTCTTCACATCGAAGTCTTGAAAGCCGATGGTGGTGAAGCGGGGTTAGTATAGAACATAGTGGGAATGCAGTGACAGGGGGAAAGGGAGATCGCCGAGAAAACCCACTGACCAGCGGCACCGTCCGGCATGATTACCAAATGCAAAAAGCTGGAAGCGGCCTCGCCAGGAATGGAGCCTGGTTCACCTGTGTGGGAGGCGAGTAGTCTGGCCACTACACTACCGCGGCCCCACTTTTGAAGCAGAATCCAAACTATAATGTAGGTTGTACTTTTAAAGGTCGTCGAAAAAGGAAGCGGTGCATTTGCCCCTCCGTCAGTTTCACTAAAGGCTGCTAACAAAAGACTTTCGTACTTTACGTTTCTTTAATAATGGTAGAGATCACTATAATATATATATGTGCAAAACATTTTATAATTGTTTTAGAAATTACATTGTTGGCGTGAAACGGAATGAAGAGCAGGGGAAGGGTAAATTTCTGACATTACCGCCCCTCTTTTCTTTCCCTCACAATTTAACGTCAGAAACATTTCAACGCCCCTGGTACTTTGAACAAATTAACATAAAGAGAATATAAAATAAAAATATTGTTTTGGAGTACTTTGTATGTAAATATAAAACGCACATGCAGTTTCACAAGTAAAAAAAGGTATAATATTATTGCACATTTATTTCTGAGTTCAAATGTTGCAACCACGCAAATTTTTGGTACGCACTGTATTTGTTAGTCAGCGTTATTCTTACAACCTATCAACGACTTACTGAGTACACGACGATATTGGCATTTAACATGAAAATTCCACAAATCGGATTGGCCACAAGTATAACACCGTGCAGTGTATTGAGCACTGATGCCTCGGTGTGTAGTACTGGCCATAAGTCTCACTCGTATGCAACGTGTCTGCAGTCGTCGTCACCTGTTGAAAAGAAGTGTTGCACCATCTATGAAACTTTTTTTTTTGTTTTTTTTTTANGTGTCTGCAGTCGTCGTCACCTGTTGAAAAGAAGTGTTGCACCATCTATGAAACTTTTTTTTTTGTTTTTTTTTAACTAAACTATTTTACTTGTTAAGTCATACCGATTAAACACTGGCTTCTGTTATTTTTAAATTTCGAGTTGAATTAGGATTAAAGTTATTAAGTTCATTTGCAAATAAAGTAAAAACAAGAGGCTATGGCTTTTAAAGTTACTGTGTAGGGTAAGGTTTTTCATTAGCTTTCTATTATTGTATTATTGTATTAAAATTAGGGATGGTGTGATAAGTCTTTATTAATTAATTTTGGGTTTTCTCTATTTTTGTTGTGGGGAAAAAGGGGAGGACCCCTTGTAAAAAAAANAAGTCTTTATTAATTAATTTTGGGTTTTCTCTATTTTTGTTGTGGGGAAAAAGGGGAGGACCCCTTGTAAAAAAAAACCTTAATGCACTGTCATTATTAATATAAAGATACACTGTTTTTACACTGGAATTTGTTGTTGACATTNAAAAAAAAACCTTAATGCACTGTCATTATTAATATAAAGATACACTGTTTTTACACTGGAATTTGTTGTTGACATTATTGTTCCACTGGTTTTCTGCTTCAGTTTTCCTTATGGTGGCTGGTCTGCTTCTTCACTGGATCTGTTGCTGGTGCTGGATGAGAGTTGAAGTCTGTGATGCTTGCCCTCCCTGAGATGCACAGTGGTGAATGGAGGTCTTTTAAGTTTGGGTATGTGCGCTGTGAGTGAGTAGATTAGGGGGTTTGGATGTTCTTCCAGCTTGTCGCTGAATGCTTTGGTTAGTTTCTGTAGGTGGTGAATGAGGTTCTGTGTATTTGTTTCCTTCAGTAGTGTTTTCCTGTGAGTGAGACGGGGTGAATTGGTGATGATACGTAGGGCTTGGTATATTGTGGTGTAGAGTGGCTGGTGATGTTTTGCTGCTGAGGTGACCCAGATGGGGGCAGCATATGTAAGAAGAGGGATGGTGGCGGTTTTGAGTACTGTGATTCTTGTGCGCATGTCTTTGTGAGTTGGTGATAAAATAGGTGTTAGTTCCCTGATGGCTCCTCTTGCTTTTCCTACTGTTTGTTTAATATGTTGTATGAAGTGTAGTCTTGTGTCTATGAGCACCTCCAGGTACTTGGCGTTGTTATCCCATTGTATGGTGTTTCCCTGAAGTTGCAATGGTGGTGGAGGGGTGTCAACTCTGTGTCTAGTGAGGAACACTGCAATAGTTTTGTTGACGTTTAATGCAACGCATATGTTTGTAAAAACGTTGTTGATCGTGTTAAATGCGTTTATGAGTCTGTGAGCTATTTTGTCATGTTGGGTGTGTGCAGATAGAATGGCTGTGTCATCTGCATATTGTGCTGCAGCGAGTTGCTTGCGGAGTGGGTCATGAGGTCTGGGAGGAAGCGATAAAAACTGACGACGATGATTGTGCAGGCTTGGTGACGAGCCGAGAGCAAGGTGCCAATTATGAAGAGCGCGTGGTCGACCTTGAGCCTCGCCCGCCTTAAGGACAGACTGGTTGAGCCAATCAGTAGCAGTTGGCGCTTGGCTCTCCAGCAGGAAGCATCATGGAGCGGTGGTCTGGTAGAGTGGCCGTGGTTACTGGCGCCAGTGCGGGCATAGGCGCCGCTATAGCGCAGATACTGGTCAAGAAAGGGATGAAGGTGGTAGGCCTGGCCCGCAGGGCCGACAACATACAGGTCAGTAAACACCAGGGCCGTCTGCTTTAGCATTGCCAACAAATCTCTGGTCACATTAAATAAATTATTTGTTCGAAATATAGTTCGCACGTCATAAAACACATGATTTCATTGACATAATTGTAACGATATGTTTACTCGCAATAAATATTTGTTGGTCAAACCGAAACAACAAAATATTTGTTTGGCACAAACAAAATTGTCCTAAATAAATAATTTGGCTTTGTGAACAAATTTCATTCGTTTGGAGGAACGGAGGATTGGTTGTAGAAACAAATAATCGTTTCGCTGAAACAAACGCCTCGCAACCAAATATGTTTGTTATTCTAAAACCAATATTTTTCTCTGTGTAATGCTTGGCTCACATGGATGTTGAACAGAAAGAGCGGTAACCTATTACAGACCACCAGAAACATTGCTCGTTTTCCGCAGAAGTAACGCAGACATGTATGCTCGCTAAAAAAAACAGAATCGTCCGATATTTCCCGGAAGTCAGTTGGTTCACATATTTTATACAAATGATTACTTGAATAATCTACATGTATTTATGTAATATTATAGAATAGTTCAACGTTTGTGTTTATAATGAAACATGGGAATATAAACTTTTATTTTATTTAACACCTGAAAAAGATAAATAATTGTAGTTTGAAACTGAACCGTTAGGTAGCAGCAAAGTTTACAGTATTTTTTGGAATTGTATAACCAAATTACAAGCTATTGGAAATAATTTGGCAAAAGTCCTTAGTACAGTGTCATCTACTATATAAAAATAAGTCGGGTTTTCCTTCCTGACGCTATAACTCCAGAACGCACGAACCGATTTCCACGGTTTTGCATTCGTTGGAAAGGTCTCGGGCTCCGTGAGGTTTATAGCAAAGAAAATTCAGGAAA
>NQII01007301.1:0-52202 GCA_002778355.1 Clitarchus hookeri | reverse complement strand
AATAAATTTCAATCTTTCCTCAATAACTAGGTTCTCGTATTTAATTGAGCTATATCTTTTTCACAGTTCACAAATTAATAATTATATAGACTTCTTTGATTCCGAAGGGGGGGATGGGGGCTTAGTGGTGGGGAACAGGGCAGGGCGAGCAAAGCCTTTCTGGCACGGATTCAATTTTGGGGGGAGGGGTGGGGCACTCCCTCGAACACACAGGCAGGAAGGAAGTCTTATAAGCCTAGTGTCCTTCTAAAAACAGTTTACTGGTAACAAAGTTATTTTTTGAAAGCTATAAATGGGACCCTGTTATGTTGGCAAACTGAATACGCCTCCGAGTGAGCTCGAACCACCAACCTCTCGACTAACCGACTAATGTGCTAGCCGATCACACGCCACGTAGGCTTACGCTACTAAGGGTTTTTTTTTAAACCAAATAAACTTCGCCATTATTGCGCTCCGTCGCTGCTCCAACTCGATATCACTTCAAGTAGGATCTGCAAACGTCCTTAATTAGACGTTCCACCTGCCTGGCGCATGAACCGTGTTGCAGAGTGTTTGAAGTCCTGGCTATGACGCAAAGCAATTACTTTTGAATTTAATTTTATATTATATTTTTATATAGTTAAATTGAATTTATTAATTTTTTAATTTTAAATTTTAAAGTTTTTTGAAATACTTAAATGTTTTTAACTAATAAATATTAACAATTTTAGCGTCATTAAGAAGTTTTTTGGTTTCTTTCCCCGACATTATTTAACTAATTTTAAATTAATTTAGTTAAGCTAATTCATTTCATTATTATGTTTGATATTTTCAGTATTTTAAAGCTTGAATTTTTTTTATCAATTCACTTAGTTTGTAAAAGAAAAGTACTTAGTTTTCGTCCTATTTTTTTTAAGTGTGACTTTTTTTATGGGGAAAGTTTTAAACATTTAAAACATTTACTTTGCCTTTTTGTAGGACAACGAAACACGTATGATCTTAAATGTCTTTGCTATGCAAATGAAATAGAATTTATTTTTTACAGTATATGCCTCGTAAGTGCGCTATGACCGTTGTTCCTTCACGTGTTGTACTTCCTGGTATACTCGTGCCCATGAGAATACTCGTGTTCGTGAGAGGATACTCGTGCCCACAAGAGAATTATCGTGTCATTGAAAGAATACTCGTGTTTATGAGAGAATACTCATGTCCATGGGAGAATTATCGTGCATTGCAGGAGATGGCTGCGGGCCTAAAGGACGCCCCGGGGAAGTTGTATGCGGTGAAGGCGGACCTAACCAAGGAAGAGGACATCCTGGCCGCCTTCCAGTGGGTCAAGGACAACCTGGGAGGAGTCGATGTCATGGTCAACAACGCTGGCATGGCGCCCAACAACGAACTCACAGGCACAGGTCAGTTTCGCCTAGTAACGTCTAGGTTTTTAGTTTTTTTTTTTAGAAGCGTTACGCGTGTCACATTTCCATTGTGCAGATGGAGGTCTACATTTCCCGAGTCGTGGCAGGGAAGGACGGCAATGTCTAATCATAATTTTATAACAATGTTAAANTCCATTGTGAATATGCAGGTCTAGATTATACGAGCCGTGGCAGGGACGGACGGCAATGTCTAATCATAATTATATAACAATATTAAATTAATTACATAAAATCAGTATTTTAAACATTCGTGATATTGTTTAATTTCACTTTGAAACATTTAAAGGATAGTTTCTTGCAAATGTGTAGGTTGGGAAATGTGGGTCTTGTCATGTGTGACCCCTCTTTCCGCATCCTTTTTTTGTATTCGCCATAGGTCACGACCAAGCGTGGTTTAGGATAAATGGTTATTAAAATTAAAATATGTAACTGGAAGTCAATCACCAAGCTCGCCGACCCTAACTACGTTAATATTTTTTTTTAATTAATGCTGGAAAAATAAAATTGTGTAGTGTATGGATGCTGCAAGCAGCCTTCATTAAAGTAGTCATAGCTTGAATAACCCAAAACAAAGTAAAACTCGGTTCCTTCGCACATTCTAAATGCATACATGCCCAGCATTAAATCTTCTAACACGAAATTTAAAATCAGTACATTTAAAAATTAAGGTAGCTGAGAAATATTTTCCTTAACGTACGTCCGAGGTCGGGACGGGAGTTAATTGCGTCTCATAACCAGGCCCATACGTCTAAAAGGAAGATAAGTCATGAAAAGGAGGCGTCCATCGTGGCGGAGAGGGATTGGGCGGCCATGGACATCGTTTAGGAGTATGCCAGCCTCCCTGAGTGTACATATAGTCGGTTCACGACTGGAAGAGACTTTCTTGAAGCCCTGCTAAAGATCCACTTTCAAGCCCAATTCGTATCCTTCCGCTAAGGGTAAACAAACATTGCCATGTGACTGCCACATGGCAATGTTTACATTCCACTGTGTGTGTGTGTGTGTGTGTGTCATGTGTTCGTACATGCACGTGCCCATTATAAAAGTCATGTATATATTATGAATGGATATTCCACAAGTGTAAAGTTTTAATCTTGAGAATTTCACACAAAATGATATGCGATGCCAGCGAAAAACATTTCATTCTATAAACCCAAAATGCGAGTTTTTTGACGACGTCGCAACAACACACAAACAACATCGCAAGTGTTTATGATGCTTTTATAATGTCGAAAGCTGAACAAATAGACGCAGACGACGTGCCAGAAAATATGATCCGCTTGGTATGTTTGGTCTTTTGTGTCGTCGCTTTACCTGTCAGCATTCTTGACTTGGGTTGGCCTGCCGCATTACTAAACAGAGAACGGAAACAATAAGCTTCACGTAATTGGTTAGAATTCCGCCTCAAGCACTTATCTTCACGTCGGGGATAGAGTGTCAACTGCTGGATATAAATGCTCACTTTGCATAGTTCTCTCGTAAAACCTAACATAATACACACGGATCAACGTAGAATTTTATATTGGATGCGAAACTTATTTCAGTAATTCCAGTATGCACAGGAAACATTAAGTTTCTAGGAAACATAGTTATAAAAAGTGTCACTTGAGTAGACATTAGGCAGAGGGAAAAAAATACCTACAGGGGATGGACAAAATAATATGAACACCATGCATTATAGTACATTTTGTTGCATGTTGGCAACACTGCTTCCGTGTCAATAATGCGACGCGTATGTATTGCACAGTTTACGTGCCAAGTCTTGCAGGTTATATTTCAGAGTATTATACGCTTTGTTCTGCGACGGTTAAAACAAGCGATCGGTGAAATGTGTGATCTCTCAGACTTCGAAAGAGGGCAAATCGTTGGTGCTCGGTTAGCGGGAGGGTCGGTGACAAAAACAGCTGAATTGTTTAACGTTTCACGAGCGACAGTATCCACGGTAATGACAGCATACACAAAACATGGTAAAACATCATCGGCGAAGAGGAATAGTGGGCGAAACCCAAAGTTAACTGACAGAGACCGACGAACATTAAAAAGAATTGTGGTCAGACAACATAAAACTACCGCGGCAAAAGTGACAGCAGAACTCAACACTCACTTGAGTAATACTGTTTCGACAAAAACAGTACGGCGGGAGCTCCACAAAGCTAACATTCATGGAAGGGCTGCAATTGCGAAANAGGGCTGCAATTGCGAAACTCTTTATAACGGAAGCCAACGCTAAGCTGCGAAAGAAGTGGCGCCACGATCATAAAACCTGGACTCTTGGTGATTGGAAGAATGTGGCATGGTTCAATGAATCATCGTTTACATTGTTTCCTACAAATGGCTGGGTTTATTTATGGNTGATTGGAAGAATGTGGCATGGTTCAATGAATCATCGTTTACATTGTTTCCTACAAATGGCTGGGTTTATTTATGGATAACCTCAAAATAATCCTACGGTCCGGACTGCCTGCTTCCTACAGTCAAGCATGGGGGAGGTTCCGTTATGATTTAGGCGGCTATATCGTGGTATTCAGCTGGTCCTCTCATTCATATCACTGGCCGGATTACTGCGAATGAATATCTCGACATCTCCAATGATGAAGTTCTGAGTATGACTAGCATATTGCTGCCAAACACTGCCATATTCCAAGATGATAATGCGCCCATACACACAGCCAAAAAGGTTCAGTCTTGGTTTGAGAAGCATCAGAATATCACAAAACATCTTCCCTGGCCAGACCTCAACACAATTGAACCGTTATGGGGAGTTTTAGAGCAGAGAGTGAGGAGCAGATTTCCACCTCCAACATCATTGAAGCAATTGGCGGATGTTTTGGTACAAGAATGGGACAACATTCCGTTGGAAACTATTCAGACCCTCTACGAATCTATTCCGCGAAGAATTGCAGCTGTTATAAGAGCAAATGGTTGCCCAACACCTTATTAATTAATAAATATGGTGTATATGTCAGGTGTTCATATTATTTTGTCCATCCCCTGTATATAGCAGCAGTTTTAAACAAAAGTGAAGTGTTTTATGTTTACTATGGGAATTAGACATTATTAGAACATGATTCTTAGTAGGNGCAGTTTTAAACAAAAGTGAAGTGTTTTATGTTTACTATGGGAATTAGACATTATTAGAACATGATTCTTAGTAGGTAAATACGCTTTTGGAATACGGATCTCAAAATTTTGGGCGTGAAACTAAGGTGATGAAGCCATAAGAGTTGTAAGGCTACTGTGTAGTAACACTCATACAATTAACAAATAAAGCTGACCAAATTCGGAAAGACATATTATGCCATTTTTTAATTAGTGAACAACACATAAATACAATTACTCTAGGAAATGTGTTATTAATTAATTTTTAAGGGTACCAATGTGAAGAATACCTTGACAGTTATTCAGGGGCAANACTCTAGGAAATGTGTTATTAATTAATTTTTAAGGGTACCAATGTGAAGAATACCTTCACAGTTATTCAGGGGCAAAAACGATTACCTAAAGATATCCAATTGATTACTTAACTCAATCAGATATGCTTGAAGGAAACTTACTAATACAAGGGTATATTAAATAGAGGAATATAATGTTTAATGACAATCCTAATGTTCAGATGCAGAAAATGTGTTTCTAAAGCATGATGTATGGTTCACTTTAATAGATGATAAAAGACTGGTGCTAAGAAAACCTTTCCTACAGATGAGAATAACGTATTGTTCCATATAAATATAAAACGACAAACTTTTATTAGCAGTTCTATAGTAACTTCTTGGCTCTGCGTAGTGTAAGAGATACAACGTAATGACTGATCAAGTTTCGTAATAATTTTCTGAATGGATTCAGAGGTTCGGGATTTTTGTTTTTCAAACTAGTACGCCACATTTTACAATCCTCTGACGACTGCACTCTGCCTTCCACAATTCGGTCTCTTTTGGTCTCTTCAGTAATTTTACGCAAGTCTCAGATCGGATGAGTTGTAAATCAACGTCTGAAAAGCAAAATATTTTACAGTGGTTTCGAATCATTATTTGGCAACGTGGTGATAGGATCGATAAATATTTCTATACAAATATTTCGGAGGAATACGTCTTTCTTCATTTTTAGCAAGCATACTTTCCGAAGGAAAGAAGTCTTATCGGATCGCTTTACTGTGTGTGTATGTTTGTTTGTGTGTGTGTGTCNAAGCATACTTTCCGAAGGAAAGAAGTCTTATCGGATCGCTTTACTGTGTGTGTATGTTTGTTTGTGTGTGTGTGTCTGGGCATGTGCGTCCCCCACCACCTTCCATTTTTGAACGCCTTAACAGAATTCCACCAAACTCGATACACATGTAGTGCTAAGTAAGGACACGTGATTTTTAGAGTTTTCGACCAGGTGGGCACTTATAGCGGTCTTTTGAATATTTAGGATGATATGTCAAATCTCGGAATACATTCAAACCGATTAAAACCAAATTTTGTATGCTGACAGCGCAAGGTGTANAGGATGATATGTCAAATCTCGGAATACATTCAAACCGATTAAAACCAAATTTTGTATGCTGACAGCGCAAGGTGTAAGCATGGAATTCAGAGGTTAATATTTATGTTGGTCCGTCATTTTGGAAGATATCACTACATGAAAAATTAATGTTTTATGTAATATCCCGGAAACCACTAACCAATTTTTCCCTAATTTGGTACATAACTTATACTATTGAAGGCAAGGTAAATATCAGCAATTGAACTTTATTATGCTCTTATTTTCAAAATAGCGAGCATACAAATGTTCTAGGTTTATTTGGTATAACTACCCAACAATTTAACCAATTTCAACCAAATGTTGTACACTAACAGTATCTATTACAAGCATCATATAACCCAAACAAAACACTTGTATCCGCCATTTTTTAATATAGCTCTTTGTGAATTAATAAAGTTTTTGTGTAATATCTCAGGAAACAATTGACCAATTCGTACCAAATATGGATAACAAGTAGTACTTCGGTAGGTTAATTTAACTGGCATGCTTTATGTATGTCAGACACTTATTTACAAACTGGAGGCCACATACTTATACGTATTAGTTTCATATGTTAAATCGTCCATACCGTGTAATTAATTCCAACGAAAATGTATATGCTGGCTGTATATATAAAACCACCAAATGAGCCCAAACAAATTTTCTTGACCGCCATTTTGTAAAATAGTATCACATGACAAATTAGAATTTCTTGATATTTCCGAAAAAAAGCCGATTTCTACTAAATTTGGCAATAAAGTAGCACTACGGCCGGCCTTGTTGTAAAGATATAAACTTAGAGAGTGCGAGACACTTACATTTTCAAAACGGTGGACAAATAAACATTTAAGCTAGAGTTTGTTAACTAAGGANTTAGAGAGTGCGAGACACTTACATTTTCAAAACGGTGGACAAATAAACATTTAAGCTAGAGTTTGTTAACTAAGGATATTACTAACCAAATATCATCTTAACTTTGAATTCTTACAACATAAATTATATCCATCAAATCTGTCTATGTACAGCCTAATTTCTCCTCCATTTTGTAAGATAGTCCCACATGAAATAATACTGATTTTATGCCGTTTCTAGGAAAATAATCAACCGATTTCTTTCAAATTTGGCGAAGAAGTTGTACTGTGGTAGGTNTGATTTTATGCCGTTTCTAGGAAAATAATCAACCGATTTCTTTCAAATTTGGCGAAGAAGTTGTACTGTGGTAGGTAATAATAATTTATGCGTTTTAAGTGCGTACTTCTCTTATTTTATAAATGGCGCTTATACTAACACTTTAACTTGGCGTGCTATGTCTACGAAACTATGTAACAGATTTTAATTTAACTTTGTATATCGTATCTATTACAATCATTGAACGTGATAATACATGAACTATTCGTCATCCATTTATGAAGATCACCGCNGTTGTACTGTGGTAGGTAATAATAATTTATGCGTTTTAAGTGCGTACTTCTCTTATTTTATAAATGGCGCTTATACAAACACTTTAACTTGGCGTGCTATGTCTACGAAACTATGTAACAGATTTTAATTTAACTTTATATATCGTATCTATTACAATCATTGAACGTGATAATACATGAACTATTCGTCATCCATTTATGAAGATCACCGCATGAACAATGGAGGCTTCATGCCATATCTCGAGGATCAATAAACCGATTCATACCAAAATTTCACACAAGTGTTGCTACAGTAGGGTATGCAAATTAACATGTGCTATGTAAGGCAAGAATTTTTTAATTTTGTTAATATAAATAATTTATATTAATTTGTTATATCTATTTCACATTTCAACAAGATTCAACCAAATTGTGTATGCAAACAATATTAATTAGAAGCATAATTTAAGCACACAGACATCCTCTTTAGCCGGATTATTTGCAATGCAGAGTCAGGTGAGTATAATAAACGTTTTGCCATATTTCCGGAATAATTCAACTAATTTACACAAATTTCTTGCAAACCTACAGATGTTAACGTAAACTTGCATGATATAAATGGGGTCAGTCACTGATTTTCAAAATGGCGGCCATCTAAATATTTTGATATGTGTGGCATTACAATTTAACATTTTAACCAAATTCATCCAAATGTTTTTTGCTAACACTATCTATTAGACGCATAGCAGAAAAAAACATTTTTTAGGCAATTTTGTAAGATAGAACCGATTAAGAAAATAATCTTCTAATGCTTTATCCCAGGTACCAATCAACAAATTCTACCAAATTTTTCACACAAGTAGCGTATTAGTAGGCTATGCAAACTTAAATGTATTTAGTCACTCAGACACTTATTTTCATGATGATGGACGTGTAAATATTTCAGGTCAGTGAACCCCATTATTCAAAACGTTACACTGATTGCATCAGAAGTTGAATCTGTGAATCCTGCATCAATGATGTGCATGACTGCAAGCCAGCTTAATTTTTCGAGTATATCTGAATTAGAATCGCGAGTGAGTCACTCGTGCAAAGATTTTCTCGATACTGTTTCACATGTTTCTGTTTTCATCTATAATATTATTGCTGAAAGTCAGACTTCAACGCCTACCTACCTTCTATAGATTTAAGTACTTCACTACATTGCATTTGCACCCAAGTAGGCACATTAGTTACCAGCAACTTCTTTTTTTTGTGTGCAGAAGCCGTTACTTCTGTTTGGAAGCAGATCATGGACCTTAATATCCTCGCCCTCAGCATCTGCACGAGAGAGGCCATCAAGTCCATGAAGGAGAGAGGCGTTGACGATGGACATGTCGTCCACATCAACAGGTACGTGGTCCGTTATTGTCGTGTAGCTGTGGTGTGTAGATAGGTAAGTAGTAGATGCATATATGTCTCGTCGCCATCGAGGTTATTAGAGACGGAGTTAGCTGCTCAGAGAAGCAGGAGTATGGAGGTAACGGCCATGGTGTATAGTAAGGAACCATAAGGGCATTCACCTGAAGTGATATCGGGAAAACATAGAAAACCCCAATAAGGATGGCCGGACTTGGATTCGAACTCAGGTCCTCCCGAATGCGAGTCCAAAATTTAACCACTGCGCAACCTAGCTCAGTGTGTAGCTATGAATGTCAAGGTGTTACCCTCCATGGTGACGAGGCCAAACCAGTAATGGTACCACAGACACCTTCATCATCATTCGTAAAATTACAAGCCCCGATTCCATAAGTAAGTGGTTTGGAACCCACTGCAAGAGGGGCATCCCTTTACCTTGAAGTTTGTTGTCTGTAACCGAGCGAGATGGTTGCCAAATGAATAAATGTTGGTCAGTGACGGTAAGATGTCTGTCCGAGTAGTAGCCAAGATGAAGCGGCCTGGAAGCTTGCAGTTACTGACAGTCGAGCTACTTGGAGTCGACAAGCAGCCGTAATTTCTCCAGTACTGCCGCTTTATTGGTGGAATTCCCAACCATTCCTTTACTTGATGCAATGGTCATGCCAAGCTGCTGGCTGTGCGAAAAAAAAGTTGGTTACAGCCGGAGCGAATATTTGAGTTGCATGATGTGTGTGTGAAACGATTGGTCAAAGCAACTCTTGAAGTCTTGTATCTCATGAAATCTGTGTGAAAACATTGTTCATACAATTTCGGTTTGAATCAATTGGTCACAGTTAGGATGAACATCTTGTGTCACGCAGTGTCAGTATGTGGACATCACAAATGGTAAGTACATCTAATAAATTCCAGTGAAACATTTCGTTGTTTAACAGATGTTATTGCCGTTTTGGTTTCCTTCTCTGTCGGGTATTGGACATTTCTTGTTATAGTTATAAATATCAGTTTAAATATATCAGTTGTATAGTAATGATTTCAACTGGGGTATCACTCACATTGCATATATAGGAAGATGGTTGTAGATTTGTCCTCGTAGTATTAGGATAGGCCTACACATTTCATGACTCACTAAGTTGTCTTACCTTAGCGTCCTATTTATGATCAGAATGTTTTTACTAAACCTCCGTCGATGCAGATATACAAGGCAGTAACTTCAAAAGAATATCCGAAACACCCAAGAAGCAAACACATTACTATGCATGAAGCATAGAACTCTCTTTTAGGGGAAAGTATGTATTCCTGGGTTTAATGCACCGGGCTTTAATGTGCTTCTTCGATAACAGGTTTCACCTGTTAACNAGGGAAAGTATGTATTCCTGGGTTTAATGCACCGGGCTTTAATGTGCTTCTTCGATAACAGGTTTCACCTGTTAACTCACACTAATATGTACAATGAATGCTACATTTTCAAGGATTCTGGCAGTGTGTCTTTTGTACACGCTGCCGACATGATGTTCAACTGAGGTAAACGCGCCAGTTACTACGAAAACTTTCTATTATTTGCTACTTTGCTACAACCATACGAAATAATNTCAACTGAGGTAAACGCGCCAGTTACTACGAAAACTTTCTATTATTTGCTACTTTGCTACAACCATACGAAATAATTGTGACAACAAACACTGGCACCTCTCGAAAACAAACAGAAGTTAAAGACAATATGCTTTGTTTCTCTCACAAACCTTCAAAATAAGTAAATCTATTCCACATGGCAAACAGTTTTGAAAGCGTAACGTTCTATATCTCTAGTCAANCAAACCTTCAAAATAAGTAAATCTATTCCACATGGCAAACAGTTTTGAAAGCGTAACGTTCTATATCTCTAGTCAAGGTGTTTTCTCTCTGTGGGTGTTACAAGTAAGAACAACGGAAAACCTGCTGGTGATTACCNCTATATCTCTAGTCAAGGTGTTTTCTCTCTGTGGGTGTTACAAGTAAGAACAACGGAAAACCTGCTGGTGATTACCAAGATACAGAAGCTAAATGACTGCAGACTTTCAGCCTGACAGCTCTAGATCCTGCGCTTGCCTAGGCCAAACAGTCTGCTCCCATCAGACGCCGTTATATGTGAGCTCGACACAAGTTTACAAGTTTTGATTTCACATGTTCTTAATTTTCAACCACAATCTGAGTGAAAGTGATGCGGGCGGCCCCTGGCAGCTGAAGTATTCACTGCTATAGGCTGTTACCGGTGAAGTGACCACTTTTGAGGCTCCAGTTACTTTTTCTTTCAGNAGCTGAAGTATTCACTGCTATAGGCTGTTACCGGTGAAGTGACCACTTTTGAGGCTCCAGTTACTTTTTCTTTCAGCCTTTTTTTTGCTTCAAAAACCATTAAAAAAAATATATTGCCAAGTAAGTAATAAACACAGTGTGTATATTACACTACACTCCGAAGTTAACGTGCAAGACTACAATTTTTCATATATTCATTTACTATTATTACAATTGTGAGTACTTACAAAGTGCTCACTTTACCGTGATTAGCCTATAGCAGGGNTACAAAGTGCTCACTTTACCGTGATTAGCCTATAGCAGGGGTGAAGTTATTTCGGTCAGTTGTAATTCGATGGTGGGGGAAAACAGTGAGCGCCCACATAAAACCTTCCAACAAACGGCAACGTCCGCCATGTTTCATGCACGCGGAAATTCTGGTTCGAATCTCGCTGGGGCTCAACGCCGATTTTGTTTTCTAGAAAGCGAGTGCCAACTGTTAAAACCTTGCATCAACTAGTTCTATGTCGTTTATCATATTCATGAACATATTTCAGACACTGTCCTAATCTGTTTTCAGCACAGGCTTCTCCATTGTATTCTGTCTCCCCACCACCTCTCCATTCTTTCTCTCTACCAGTCTTCATCTCTCCTCCTTACACATCCCTCCACTGGTGTCGCGGTGACTTAGCGGTTAGCCTGCTCGTCTCCCACCAAGGCGAACTGGGTTCAAACCCTGGCCGAATCACTCCCGGATTTTTGGCTGTGGGAATTGTGCCGGACGATGCCGCTGGTCGGCGAATTTTCTCGGGGATCTGACTTTTCCCCCACCCTTTAATCCTGGCGCTCCTCCATTCTCACCCCTTTTCAAAACTCATCGGCTCATAAGACCACACTGTTAAGAGCCGGCAAAATATCTTTACTCACTCTCCCCCCTCTCTTTTGTCATCCATCCCTAAGTCATCACCACAGTATTTTACATTTCATGTATCCTNTTTACTCACTCTCCCCCCTCTCTTTTGTCATCCATCCCTAAGTCATCACCACAGTATTTTACATTTCATGTATCCTCCAAAGTAGGGGAATTCCGGCAGGGGTGGATTATATAAGGAAGGCACTTTGTCGGCTCCGGGTCCGCAATGGTAGAAGAGAAGACTCCACGAGGACAGTGGCAGCTGAAGGGGCTATGGTGAAGCTACTGTGGGCATAGCAAGCCAATGGTTCATCAACTAATACGCTTTCAGTATCGGAACTCATGTGTGTAAAAGTACATAATAATTGTTACTGTGCTCATCATGGCATGTGGTTGATGGTTGCTTTCTGGTTGTTTCAGCGTGGCAGGGCACTCTGTACTTAACTTCCCTGGCGTCTACATGTACTGTTCCTCCAAACACGCAGTAACTGTACTCACAGAAGGCCTCAGGAAGGAACTGGTGCATAACAAGTCCAACATCAGGGTGACGGTGAGTTACTGGTTCGCACTGCAGTATTTCCTGCCAACTGTACTTCAAAACACGTTTCTTCCTATCCAGTCTCTTAATTGAATGGCCAGGCGTCATCCGTCATGTTTNTGCCAACTGTACTTCAAAACACGTTTCTTCCTATCCAGTCTCTTAATTGAATGGCCAGGCGTCATCCGTCATGTTTCAATTTATTTACATTTTTTTTTCATAAATAAATTTTCGGAGGATTTATTGAGAAATGTAAAAATAGAACTTAAGCTAATTACTTTACCTACCATTACTGACATAATATATGGAATATAAATTTTTTTACCCAACACTTATCTTTACTCAAAATTTTATATATTTATTCATTCCACATTTAAATCACAACCAGAGAACACTTTTTAACAATAAGGTACAAAAATGTGCACAGAATCATGAAATGTAATAGCTTCTATAAGGAGAATGACCTTTCTCTTTTATTATGACGCTGAAACCAACCATTTGTGTATAAGAAGTTATACAACTTCTTATTTACCTACATTATATGCAAAACGACGCGTCCCCAAATTGTATTTGACAACTGCTGATGAGTAAATATCAAGAGCTAGAATTATGTTGAAAATAATTTTTAAATCGAAATGTTAGGCAGTGATTGCTCATACAGAATCCCATAGTATTGTGTATGAGTATAGAGACTTCACAAGACTCGTGTTGAACAGCAGAGTTACCCTCTCTCAACGACAGCGTGGCGTTAAGAACGGTACTCTGCTAGTGAACTATATTCTTTGACAGTTCCAAAATACTCTGAGTAAATGTTTTACTCGCCNGTTAAGAACGGTACTCTGCTAGTGAACTATATTCTTTGACAGTTCCAAAATACTCTGAGTAAATGTTTTACTCGCCATTGGCGGTGTCTCAAAACTGCAAAGTAATTAATCTGATTACCTAGCAATAGTAAAACTTTTACTCCAGTTATGTCGGTGAATAGTGAAGGGTGAAATTAGACCACGTGAACTAAACTCCTGGTTACGGATATNCTTTTACTCCAGTTATGTCGGTGAATAGTGAAGGGTGAAATTAGACCACGTGAACTAAACTCCTGGTTACGGATATGGCAAAGTGAAAATCACCTGCGTTAAACTCTTTATTTGTTTATTAAAAGGTTAATTGTGTATACTGCCAAGTTTATGATTAAGTTACGTAAATCGTAGCTNAAACTCTTTATTTGTTTATTAAAAGGTTAATTGTGTATACTGCCAAGTTTATGATTAAGTTACGTAAATCGTAGCTATATGTGTCTATATATATATATATATATATATTTTTTTTTTTTTTTTTTTTTTTTTGGAAAAACGAAACAAAGATCTGTAAAGTGATAAATAATATTTTTTAATTGCCATTGATTGCTTAATCATGACATTATTGTAAACGCGGCATGTTATATATATTATGCTCGTTCTAAGACCACTTCTACTTTAGCTTTGATCAGCTTTTACCATACTTAGGAGCAGACTTTAGGAGTCCCTAGTGACCCCCACCTCCCTTTCTAATGAGGGAGCTTGGCCCCTATAATATCCCGACAGGCACGCAATAAAAATGTCTTCCACTGGTACAAACAGCCTATAATCAGGGTGAGAATTAAACCTTTTTAGAGGGTTGGAGGGGGGAATCTTTTAAGTGAAATCGAGACTTCGGGAAATTCGAGTTTTTCAGAGGAAATATTCACTACGTTATAGTTTATAAACAAACAGCTGTGTGTGTGTCTGCTGTGAAATTAAATACATCAAGGTTGACACGGAATATTTCGCTACACGGATAGCCTGTGTTTAGACAGNTGTCTGCTGTGAAATTAAATACATCAAGGTTGACACGGAATATTTCGCTACACGGATAGCCTGTGTTTAGACAGTCAGTATACATATGTTAGTGCGTTGTGGCCTTGCGTGTTTTACATCCAGTACTTAACATCTGAAGGATACATCAAGTTTCGTTGTTATAATGTGTACGCGGAGGCGATTAGCCTCGTCAATCACGCATTAGCACTCTTAAGGTAGGGAAATCACTTTTCCTGGAAGGGAAATAATTTTTCTTGCGTGATCCATGGAAAAAAAATTGTGAGAAACGGGCATCTTACCCTCCCCCCTCCCCCGGCGAGTAACAAATTAATTCGCACACTGTCTATAATTGGAAAGACTTACGAGATTTTAAGTAAAAAGTGCGAGTTGACGATAGTACTTCTACATTTATATCTGTATTGATAGTTAGAAAATTACTATATATTTTGTTCCTGGTGGAAGAAGGCCGCNTTCTACATTTATATCTGTATTGATAGTTAGAAAATTACTATATATTTTGTTCCTGGTGGAAGAAGGCCGCTGATTGGACCAAGGAAGAGGCGGTGGGATGGATTCCGTGAGGACCTACCACAAATAGGCATAAAGGATGACTGNCGCTGATTGGACCAAGGAAGAGGCGGTGGGATGGATTCCGTGAGGACCTACCACAAATAGGCATAAAGGATGACTGGTGACGAAGGGGGGGAGAGAGAAAACAGTGGAGGAAGAACCTTGTAGCTACGCGCTGTCCCCTGGAACTGATCACGTGATGATGACGATGACAATGATAATGATGGCATTGATGTAACTTTCCGANCGCTGATTGGACCAAGGAAGAGGCGGTGGGATGGATTCCGTGAGGACCTACCACAAATAGGCATAAAGGATGACTGTTGACGAAGGGGGGGGGGAGAGAGAAAACAGTGGAGGAAGAACCTTGTAGCTGNGACTGTTGACGAAGGGGGGGGGGAGAGAGAAAACAGTGGAGGAAGAACCTTGTAGCTGCGCGCTGTCCCCTGGAACTGATCACGTGATGATGACGATGACAATGATAATGATGGCATTGATGTAACTTTCCGAAGACAACACTGCCACCTTGCAGGATGGCAAGTTGTCCCGTCTGTGGGGGAACTGCCTGCTTCGCCAGTCACCACCACCCCTCCCCCAAACTTAATAACTTACGTAAGTCAGCGCATGTGTCTTTTACCCTATGCTACTTTACCGCACTCTGGTGGTAGAGTCCTGAAACACAGCGCAGTATGAGGACTGTGCGAGGGACGGACCCAGCACGCACACGCAAAGAGGCGTGTGTGTCGCACGCACGCGGGGATTGGTAACGAGATAACGACGATGACTTGCCGGAGAGGTGTAGCCTTGAACTGAGTCACGTAACAAGTGCCTTCTAGAGTGTCTCTTGGGAACGAAACGAACAAATCGCACAGTGCCACGTATTAGAAACAACACGCTCGTCATTTGTCACGTGGCCTTGTGCGAGAGAAGGCTACGAAGCATGTCCTCCATGCCGTGATACAGAAAGCATTCCAAACCTAACCTGTCAGTGATTCAATACTTTTATTTTATCGAAGCGTGTTAAAGTTTGGCCTACAAGTTAACAAATGTAGTGGTTTTGATAAGATTCACTATTTGCTCCGTCAAGTGGAACGTCAGCATCCATGAAGAGTAAATAAATGGTGTGGAATTGTGAACCATCATCCGATAGGCCGTTATTTTATAAAAGGAACACTGGATTCCCATAAGTATGTCAGTCTCTAAACAGTGGAATTTACACACATGTTAGAGGACTTTCCACTGCAGTCTAGGAGGATCCTGTGGTATCAGCATGATGGTTGCCCAGCGCATTGTGCAAGACGTATTACAGCTTGCCTTCGTCGATTGTTTCAAACTCGTATGATTGGACGAAAGGGACCCATACGTTGGCCTGCACATTCACCAGACCTGAACGCTATAGATCGTTCCTATGGGTAACGCTAAAAGGCGCTGTCTACAAAGACATACCGGCTACATCAGAAGATATAAAACAACGTACTACAGCTGCCTGTTATGAGATTTCTGCTCAAATGCTGCAACATGTGCAGCGATCTTTACATGACAGACTGTAATATTGTATTGCAGCTGCTGGTCTTCGTTTTGAACAAAACCTGTGAAGGTCAGTTTTCTCTTTCTTATTTAGAATTAACAGAATTTGTTTATTCACTTTGGTATTTGTTAAGAGATTGCTTATACATGGTATAGTAAAATAACATAAATGAGCATAATGTTGTTTTTTTGCACATTCAGAAGAAAATCACGCACACTAAAACATAAAAGTAAACATACGAACTTCGTAGCCTAGTAAATAAGCAGTGAAGTGAAGCAGATAATTGTTGGTATTTAAATTTATCAAATTACGATATCACGTAAACGTCTTGCATTAGAGACCTGCGAAAAGAACAATTGACTTTCTGATATTACTAGTTTGGTTTTATTTATGTGAATAGTCAATGCCCCATTTGAGATAAGTTAACTTTGTGCAAGAAATACACATTCCAATACTTATTAAAATCTTTGTCTAAGCTGCAATTATGCACCGATGTCCAAACTCTTTTATACACACCTGTGTGCGTGAAAATACGAGTGTGATAATATTTTGAGTGCTTCGTTACGACAATCCTAACCCCATACTGAGAGAGAGAGGAATTGTAACGCCCCCAGCAAGTACTCTTACAAACTTCTGGTTTATTTTAGTTAATTGTTTACGTTTCTTTTACAAACCTTGCATGTTTCTTACTGTTTACAATACATCAATAATTTACAAATTTTTTGTCATCATAATATATGTAGCTAACGAAGACATGCTGCAGGAACAAAAGTAATTTTCTTAAATTTAGAAAAAAATATANTCATCATAATATATGTAGCTAACGAAGACATGCTGCAGGAACAAAAGTAATTTTCTTAAATTTAGAAAAAAATATATGTATTATTAGAATATAATTCATAATGTAACACACTGGAATGGATCCCTTACGTTTTCTTGCAAAATGTTATCTTTNTGTATTATTAGAATATAATTCATAATGTAACACACTGGAATGGATCCCTTACGTTTTCTTGCAAAATGTTATCTTTAATTCCACATGTTATAAATAAATGAAATTTCATTTAATTATGAAGAAACAGTTCATGCAGTGTGGTTGGCTACAAATAATCGTTTATGACCTCAAATACAGCCAAGCATATAATACTCGAAATCTAACCTGTTAGTGCCAACTATTTCTCCTTACAAGATCGTTGGCTTACTCCCCAGTACCCCACTATACCTGCCTGCATGTAGGCTCGGGTAAGGATTATTCTACTCAGGTTGGGATGCTCAATGCTTTTAATTTGTCAACTAAATTTTTCGCCACTTAGTAAACGGTAGTGTCGCATGTGTACCGGATTTTCTCTATTTTNCTTTTAATTTGTCAACTAAATTTTTCGCCACTTAGTAAACGGTAGTGTCGCATGTGTACCGGATTTTCTCTATTTTGTATTTTAAAAACAAAATAATTGTAATAATCATTAATAGAAAGAATATTAACTACTTTACTTTGTAGAATATTTATATTTTATTATTCACCTCTTTGGAACACTGCGCACCTAGCGGCAGGAATTTTCCCTATNTACTTTGTAGAATATTTATATTTTATTATTCACCTCTTTGGAACACTGCGCACCTAGCGGCAGGAATTTTCCCTATGCCAAACTCTCCCATAAGGAATCTATTTTTGTCCCAAACAATTAACATTACCTCGGGTTCCAGGTCTCGTGGAAGCTACTGCCTGATCTTGTACGGAAAATTGTGTCGTGGCACACATTATTAAGCTTTACCAGTGCCTTGCCATGTGTTGTTTGTGTGCGTCCGACAGAGTATCAGCCCAGGACTTGTGGACACGGATATGCCGAGGAACAGCAATATGCCGGAGGAAGTTCTCAAGGCCATGCCCATACTGAAGCCAGAGGACATCGCAGACGCCTTGCTATACGCGCTCTCCGCCCCGGCCCGCGTGCAGGTAAGTCCCCTCCTACGACATTTAAGGACGTTATTTTATATTTGTAGTACACTGTTACAAATGTCATTTTTACGGAAATTTTTACGGAAATGTACAGTAGGTGTACGGAAACGCTGTCCATAACCACGAAAAACGCAGTTTATCTCCGTAAATACAAAATATGGAAATTCTCTGTACGTGCTATGGTTTCGTGTTTCGCGAACGAACATTGCCGAGTATACACGAAACTATCTTTGCCATTGTAACCAGAAAACTATCGTTCCTGCGGTAGGTAGGCTATCCACGCCCATGGGACATATTCTCTCAAACACCAAATAATGCCATTAAGCGTCTGTCACATTTAACAATATTTAAAGTACATTAGCTTCAATAAACAATAAAAAAATTACATATGTAACTTTTCTATAAATACGAACATTATACCCGAAGATTTCGTCTGAAGGTTTCTGGTAAGTGGTTCGAGATATGGACTCTGCAAAATTTGACTCAGGTTTCCAATCTCGCTGAGGCAGCCTATAATATATTTTAACTTTTGATTGTAAATTTTTATACACGGTAGAACACCCACATAACCAAANCGCTGAGGCAGCCTATAATATATTTTAACTTTTGATTGTAAATTTTTATACACGGTAGAACACCCACATAACCAAATTTAAAGACTTACTTCATTATATATATTTTTTAACAGAAAACTAACAAAGAAACTAGCAGAGACGTTCTGTATAAATCACTGTTTAGTCAGAAAATTAAAACAACAACATTTTACACTAGTTTTTTGCTTAATCAAGGGGAGCAGTTTCAACAGTATGCAGTCAAATGCGCTGATTTGGAGCAATTTTAAGAGTTTCTATTTTAGAGTTTGCAACATGCGCGATGCTAANCGCTGAGGCAGCCTATAATATATTTTAACTTTTGATTGTAAATTTTTATACACGGTAGAACACCCACATAACCAAAACTAAAGACTTACTTCATTATATATATTTTTTAACAGAAAACTAACAAAGAAACTAGCAGAGACGTTCTGTATAAATCACTGTTTAGTCAGAAAATTAAAACAACAACATTTTACACTAGTTTTTTGCTTAATCAAGGGGAGCAGTTTCAACAGATATGCAGTCAAATGCGCTGATTTGGAGCAATTTTAAGAGTTTCTATTTTAGAGTTTGCAACAGGCGCGATGCGAANATATGCAGTCAAATGCGCTGATTTGGAGCAATTTTAAGAGTTTCTATTTTAGAGTTTGCAACAGGCGCGATGCGAAACGTCTGTACATACATTTTTGAGAAGATGTGAACATTTAATTAGATGTCGCACTCTACTTACGTCACATCTACATTTCTCTTGCCAACTCAGCGCTCACCAGATGTACCGGTGAATTACAGCTATTGGCCCATTCTGTTAATGGGCGTGGTCAGTTCCGATAGTGCCTATAACAATATATATGCTTGTTGCTATTGTTAGTGAGTTCGTCGTACTCAGTAAAGTATTTTATATCTGAGCGTTTTTATGCAGCTGACGATCTCTTTTGAGGGACAAATATTTAATGTTATGCTTCTTGCTTACAAGAAAAAAGATTAATATTTTGAAAGAAAAGCAGCATCAATAAACCGTTGCCTTACGGTATACGGTTATCGTCTTGAATGTGTTAACTAATGTCTACTGCTCTCTATAAACCAGTATTGGAACTAAGTGGAGTGATGTGAAGTGACGATATTTGGGCGGCTCTTAACAGCGAGGTCTTGAGAGCCAATCAGGAAGATTGAGGTGAGTACGGAGCAGCACCGGAATGAAAAGAATGAAGTAGTGGGGGAAAAGGGATATCCCCGAGAAAACTCACTTACCAGCCTCATCATCCGGCACGATTCCCACCTGCGAAAATCTGGGAGTGACCCGGCCGGGGATTGAACCCGAAACGGGTGGGAGGCGAGCAGGCTAGCCACTATGCCACCACGGCCCCTGGAAATCTAATAAACAACAATTCTAGATAACAGTTTTTGCAACATTTTTAGCAAATAATTAATATAGTGATGAATTCTTTTAGCACAATACCTTGCTCCGCAAAGAAATGTCCAATCTTACGACGAAAAAAATGGCAATATAGAAATGCATTACTAGAACAAAATGTATGATCACATAGTTAAAGAAACTTGCCACTTGAGATAGTTCTACCTTATATTTCCCACTGGCTGCCAGAATCTAGTAAATTTCAATAACATTTTGAAGTATTCATTACTACCCCAAGCCTTCTTAACGAAAGTTCTGTTAGTAGCAGAAGTAAAGCAGAAAGCAGATTGGGAGGATAGGGTGATGATTTGAAGGTTTAATCCCACTCCACCTCTGGCCCTAATGTTGTCAACAAATAATATTACAATTACTAATAAACCAAATGAACGTTAGAAAAATATTGACTGCTGTGAACTCTGATACATTTAACATGGCGTACTGTGAAGAGATTCTTCTCCTAGTATTTGTTGTAAGATGTGTTCCAGAAGAGCAACCTCTCTCCCTTACGTTCAGTCAGTGTAAGTCCCCACCCCCCGTACTACGAAGTTATCTATCCNTCCAGAAGAGCAACCTCTCTCCCTTACGTTCAGTCAGTGTAAGTCCCCACCCCCCGTACTACGAAGTTATCTATCCCCTGAGAAATGTCTGGCTACGCCATTCGTAGTTGTTAGGAAAGAGAGTTTGCTCTTGTCTTGATATTTGAGATTTAATTTTCCTCAAAACAAATAGCGATTGTCTTACTACTCATTGTGCTCTTGGAAAACACTAAAATCAAAACAGTTAGAATGGCTCCAAATCAGCCAATTTGACAGCACATCAATTGAACCTGCTGCACTAGGATCAGTAAAATTCTACTTATCATTTCACTTTCTGGTATTCACTGATTAAACAGTGATTTATACTGATTTCTAGTGAACTTTGCTGTCCTGACAGTTAAACCGAAGTGCATCCTTCTGATTCGCCAGTAGATTACAAATCATTAACTGAAGATTCATTCGAATAATTCTACTGATTGAAATTACTGATTCAGATGAAGAGTGAAAGTAGGATGTCAACTTATAAACTAATAACTAAGGACCTGAAAAATTAGCGTCATTTTTTGCATCAGGCTAGATTTCACTGTGCTGTATATACTAAAGATGGCGCCATTTCTGCGTTGGCTGCAACATATTTATGAAGTAAATCTCTTTATGCCTGAACTTTACTTTATTGGGGCACATGAATATGAAGTGTTCATTTACTGGTGTATATTTACAGTGCGCCTGTCAAATAAAGTATTGGTCAATGGCAAACGTATTATAAAGGTATAAGCGTTTTAAGTTTAAACTGTCCTGAAATAACAACGCGAATTTTGCAGGTCTCTACTAATATCGTATCAAAATAAAATTTCATGGGATTGCAATTAAAGGTGTCTTCGCGGTAAGCTCATTTTCAGAGCACGGATATTATTGTTGGTGGATTTCCGGAGGCATTGATTTGATAAAAAAAAAGATAGGTAAATTACGTTAACCGTTAGTTTACAGTTATTTTTGCAATTGCGGAATATGGCGAATGCCCGAATATTATGAAGCTACGACTGAAAATATGAGAAGGTATTTGAAAGTCCGCAAATAAACGCTGAAAATAACGAGTCCAAAATTCTGCTCGGAGGACGATTGGTTTGAAGATCAATAGCAATGATCTTGTAAGGGTCTTCACTGTAGCAATGCCATAATTAAATACTCATAAAGTTGTTTAGTATATTTATACATTTCTAGTTAAATAATATTAACNACTGTAGCAATGCCATAATTAAATACTCATAAAGTTGTTTAGTATATTTATACATTTCTAGTTAAATAATATTAACCGTTTGCATAAAAATAACCATGGGCAGAGTGAGGGTTAATAATACATATATATATATATATATATATATCTTAAAAGAAACGGAACTATCCGTAAAACCAACACACAAAGTAAAGTATACCAAGCTCATGAAACAATGTAAGTACTGGAATGTAACAGTATCATTTAAATTATNACTGTAGCAATGCCATAATTAAATACTCATAAAGTTGTTTAGTATATTTATACATTTCTAGTTAAATAATATTAACAGTTTGCATAAAAATAAACATGGGCAGAGTGAGGGTTAATAATACATATATATATCTTAAAAGAAACGGAACTATCCGTAAAACCAACACACAAAGTAAAGTATACCAAGCTCATGAAACAATGTAAGTACTGGAATCTAAAGTATCATTTAAATTATATTTTACAACTTTTATACTGTTTATGTGGTTGATCCACGAGAGGAAGTTACTGTCGGTANTCTTTTACAACTTTTATACTGTTTATATGGTTGATCCACGAGAGGAAGTTACTGTCGGTAATGGGACGGATGTGATGAGTTAGAAATTAAGTATTTAGTCCGGTTTGCCCAAGAGATTGTCGTTGTGTTCATGCACTGCTGAGTCTAGGAGGGATCTACGTGTAAAGCGTGTCGTCTGGTAGTAATAAGGCGCTTCTGACCTCCATACGTGTGTTCACAGATACACGAGATCACCATCCACCCGACGGGAGAGCAGTTCTAAGGACGCATGGCGAGATCACATACCTGGTAGTGGGGTCAGAGGTCAACCAACCTACGGCCGCTGCTTGCCCTTCTCTTACTGTATCATTCTTTATTCTGTGTTGAAGCCAATAAAATCTTTTTTTTTTTTTTCCACCAATCAGGTTGCGAGGTTAATGTTTATCCTATCAGCAGACGCTAGCGGGAGCAGTGACAGCGCCCTCTACCACCAGCGCACAGACATGTACACGCAGCACGATGGAAATACTCAGGGAGTGACCTTCAAAGTCGTCTACTTACACTCTGCCANTATGTACACGCAGCACGATGGAAATACTCAGGGAGTGACCTTCAAAGTCGTCTACTTACACTCTGCCACTGCGGAATATTAACACATGCGACGGAAAAAAAGCATATGCCTCTTTGAAAACCCCCCCCCCTTCCCTAATCTATACCGATTTACTTTTTTTTCTTTATAACTTAAAGAAACTAAAAATGCAAATTCCAAACACACGGATTTTTATANCTATACCGATTTACTTTTTTTTCTTTATAACTTAAAGAAACTAAAAATGCAAATTCCAAACACACGGATTTTTATATGGTTTGTACTAACTAACGCATGATTGAGACATTTTCTAATAAAACAAATTGGAACTAGCAAGTCTAGACTGAAGGTCTGGTTAAAAAAAGTGTGAAGGTAATGCGAGTAGACTATAAACCAGAATCGAATATATATATATATATANTGCGAGTAGACTATAAACCAGAATCGAAGATAATTATATATATATATAAGTATCAGAAATACATTATAACAATTAATTAGGGATTGTGTAGAGTATATCTACCCCTCTCAGTGAACAAAAACCATTTAGTTGCCAATTTAAGTTAATTATGGTGCCCTTTACTATATTTAGGGAGGGGCCTTCACCTAGTAGTTACGTCAATGCCAGGAATGCAAGATTCTGCGAATACCGTTCAGAACAAAGCAACAGCACATTGTAACGTGGGATGTCGTTAAGGGGAATCCATGGTAAGAATCGTTTAACTTCTCAAGATCACGTCTGGCTGTATGGAAGTATTGCCATGAGAGCTGCCAAGAAAGCGACCTGCACCCCCGGAAAGTTGAATTTCTCGCAAATTATATTTGTGACTGTAGGATACAATTACTCAGAGTGTAAGCAAATTGAGTATTTTTACATGCTTCAGTGCTTAATAAGCTCCTAAAGTATTTAACATAAGTTACGAAACATATTGTGTAAGTATAGAAGCTTTCAAAATTAGTGTAACAAACGTCTGTGGCTGGTATTACAAGTTAAATGGAACAACTTTTGCTTATAAAAACGGTGTAAGAAACGATAAGTTCCATCGCTAGTGGGCGCGTACCTTAGCCGCCACGTTCCCCAGATCTCACCAAGATGGACTTCTTTCTCTGGGGCTACAGGATGTCGCTAGTGTAGGAGACTCCTGTGGATTTAGAAATTACCCTCATCCCGCGAATACATACAGCTGCATCACACATGCAGGCTGTTCAAGACGTTGTAATGGCGACTGAAGAAAGAGTGCTCCGTCGTTGTCGATTGTGCATCCGTGAAGGTGGCCGCCATGNGAATTCAGAAATTACCCTCATCCCGCGAATACATACAGCTGCATCACACATGCAGGCTGTTCAAGACGTTGTAATGGCGACTGAAGAAAGAGTGCTCCGTCGTTGTCGATTGTGCATCCGTGAAGGTGGCCGCCATGTTGCATTTTATCTGTAACTAAGTGTGAAACACGTGGAGAGTGAAAAGTATTTTGTAAACAACCGCCACCATGTCCCAAACCACANATATATATATATATATAAGTATCAGAAATACATTATAACAATTAATTAGGGATTGTGTAGAGTATATCTGCCCCTCTCAGTGAACAAAAACCATTTAGTTGCCAATTTAAGTTAATTATGGTGCCCTTTACTATATTTAGGGAGGAGCCTTCACCTAGTAGTTACGTCAATGCCAGGAATGCAAGATTCTGCGAATACCGTTCAGAACAAAGCAACAGCACATTGTAACGTGGGATGTCGTTAAGGGGAATCCATGGTAAGAATCGTTTAACTTCTCAAGGTCACGTCTTGCTATATGGAAGTGTTGCGATGAGAGCTGCCAAGAAAGCGACCTGCACCCCCGGAAAGTTGAATTTCTCGCAAATTATATTTGTGACTGTAGGATACTATTACTCAGGGCGTAAGCAANCTGCACCCCCGGAAAGTTGAATTTCTCGCAAATTATATTTGTGACTGTAGGATACTATTACTCAGGGCGTAAGCAAATTTAGTGTTTTTACATGCTTCCATGCTTAATAAGCTCCTAAAGTATGTAACATTAGTTACGATACTTATAGTGCCAGTATGGGATGTTTCAAACTTAGTATTACAAGCCTCTAAGGCTGGTAGTACACGATAAATGGAACAACTTTTGATTATAAACAAGATGTTGGTAACGAATAGTTCCGTCGCTGGTGGGTATGTACCTTTGCCACCACGTTCCCCAGATCTCACCAAGATGCAATTCTTTCTGTGGTGCTACAAGAAGTCGCTAGTGTAGGTGACTCCTGTGAATTCAGAAATTACCCTCATCGCGTGTATACGCGCCACTGCCGCATACATTCAGGCTGCTGTAGATGTGTTAGCGGCAACTGAAGAAAGTTCGTTCCGTCGTTGTCAAATGTGCATCCGAGAAGACGGCCGTCATGTTGAACTGTATCTGTAACTAAGTGTGAAACACGTGGAGATTGAAACGTATTTTGTAAGCAACCGCCACCATATCCCAATAAACACCACTAAAATAAATAAAACAACGCCAAATATGGAAGCCAATAACAAAACATTCTTATATCAGTGTCATTTCCGGAGGATATCGAACGACATTACACGCCTTAAAGTTCGTATCGCGTTGTGAAGTTGTGAAGTAAGGTTGCCTACCATTATATTCTCATGTCGTCGAGGAATGCAACTAATTGTTTCCGACGCTGGGTTTATGAACAAAAGTTGTTACATTGATTCGTGCAATACCAACCCTAGAGCGTTCTAACACAAATGTTGAAACAACCTGTAAAAAAGGCATTTTAATGTAAATGTCGAAATTAAAACCTCGGCATCTGAGGTATAATATGACGAATAANCAACCTGTAAAAAAGACATTTTAATGTAAATGTCGAAATTAAAACCTCGGCATCTGAGGTATAATATGACGAATAATTACTGATAGCAAAATGTTTGAAACAATCATCTAGTATTTTAAAAATGAAATTGAAGTTAGCAAAACAGTGCCAGGAATCCGAAATTCACGTACCTGCTTGGCCAAATGGTTGCATATCTCGGAGGCGAAAGCAACTGGCGCGACATGAGGCGACAACTTGCAAGTAGGACAACATGTATATACTCGTATGTGCGGATCCTACATCGCCAATACTGCTGTTTGTGTGTTGTTGGAAATAAAATGCAATCATTCTGTCAGACATTACAACTCAATTGCTAATCTCCCATTTTTCTTGTAGTTAGACACATGTGTACTAACAAACGACTACAAGCGGTGCCCTCATACCTGAAGTTTATGGTGTCCATCGACATATTAATATTTATGGTATGCAAATTTCTGAACATCAAAATTTGGCTGCTCTTAAGTTGTTTTCGTTGCCAATAAATGTCCGAAGTCCTATGAGATTTCCAAATAAAATAAGAGCGTCAGTGTTTAGTTGAGTTTGGTGGTATTAGTTGGTGCTTAACAGCGAAGTCTTGGACCTCGGTGAAAGTGAACCGAGTTGAATATGGGGCAACGGTGAAATGCAAGAGCAGGAGAGACAGGAATTCCTCCGAGAAAGTCCGCCTTCCAACGGCAACGACTGCCATGTTGGCCACAAGCTTATATCTTGGTTTGCCCCGCCGGAAATTGAACATGGTGCGTCGTGGTGGGGGGCGACACGTCAGGGTTAACACTAACTTGCGACTCTAACGGTCACATGTTTTGTGGCATGGCGCAGGGAACTCATTCTATAGTCCATTCAATGTAATTTCAAACTTTTCTGAAGCCCTGGTGATGTTATACCTTCTTGCTATTCCTCCGCCTCATGCAAAACAAATTTTACTAAGTTATAAAAATGACACCAAAGGAACAACACACTGTATTCGTGCTCACTCATTTTGATAATATTTTGCAAGACAACGAATTATTACTAACCGTTACCCTCTCATTTATTCAGTCTGCTATTATAAATATAAATGTTAATAAAATATAGTTTATAGATTAAACGTAATTATAAGTTCAATTTAACCAAAAAAATATTTCTTTATAACACAAGTATAAAATGCCTGTGATACACAACATATTTAGGACTCAACCAAACACACGTAGGGTGATTTTTCAAAAGTTGGAGGGGGCAGCGGTGGCTTAGTGGCCAGGGCGCTCGCCTCCCACAACGGCGATCCGGGTTCGATCCCCGGCGGGTTCACTCCCGGACTTTCGCATGTGGGAATAGTGGTGGACGATGCCGCATGCCAGCAGGTTTTCTCGGGGTACTCCCGTTTCCCCCGCCCTTGCATTCCAGCGCCGCTCCATTCTAGGGTCTCATTTCTNCAACCTGTAAAAAAGGCATTTTAATGTAAATGTCGAAATTAAAACCTCGGCATCTGAGGTATAATATGACGAATAAATACTGATAGCAAAATGTTTGAAACAATCATCTAGAAGTTTAAAAATGAAATTGAAGTTAGCAAAACAGTGCCAGGAATCCGAAATTCACGTACCTGCTTGGCCAAATGGTTGCATATCTCGGAGGCGAAAGCAACTGGCGCGACATGAGGCGACTACTTGCAAGTAGACCGAAATGTATATACTCGTATGTGCGGATCCTACATCGCCAATACTGCTGTTTGTGTGTTGTTGGAAATAAAATGCAATCATTCTGTCAGACATTACAACTCAATTGCTAATCTCCCATTTTTTTTGTAGTTAGACACATGTGTACTAACAAACAACTACAAGCGGCGCCCTCATAACTCAAGTTTATGGTGTCCATCGACATATTAATATTTATGGTATGCAAATTTCTGAACTTTAAAGTTTGGCTGCTTTTAAGCTCTTTTCGTTGACAATAAATGTCCGAACGACTACGAGATTTCCAAAGAAAATAAGAGCGTCAGTGTTTAGTTGAGTTTGGTGGTATTAGTTGGTGCTTAAAAGCGACGTCTTGAACCTCGGTGAAAGTTGAATATGGGACAGTGGTGAAATGCAAGAGCAGGAGAAACAGGAATGTCCCGAGAAAATCCGGCTTCCAACGGCAACGTCTGCCATGTTGGCATCAAGCTTATATCTTGGTTTGCTCCGCCGGGAATCGAACATAGTGCATCGTGGTAGGAGGTGACGTCAGTGTTAACACTAAGTTGCGACTCTAACGGTCACATGTTCTGTGGCATTCCACAGGGAGCTCATTCTATAGTCCATTCAATGAAATTTCAAACTTTTCTGAAGCCCTGGTGATGTTATACCTTCTTGCTATTCCTCCGCCTCATGCAAAACAAATTTTACTAAGTTATAAAAATGACACCAAAGGAACATCACACTGTATTCGTGCTCACTCATTTTGATAATATTTTGCAAGACAACGATTTATTACTAAGCGTTGCCCTCTCACTTATTCTCTCTGCTATTATAAATATAAATGTTAATATAATATATAGTTTATAGATAAAACGTAAGTATAAGTTCAATTTAACCAAAAAGTTGCGAATAGACTATAAATATGAAGCAAACAGCATTCGGGTCACAAAAAATGAAATGATTGTTGGTCACCGCAACTGTCAAAATCGTTATATATACACATACACACACACATTCACACACACACACACATATATATATATTGACGCATGGCATAGAGAGGAGGTGTTAGAAGCGGCGCTGTCACTAACCCCTCCCCCCCAGCTTAAACCATGTAGAGCCTTCTGGACGACACGTCGCTCATTCACGCATACCGAGGTCAAGCCGAGGTGAGGTAGCACTTGCCGCCCTCGGGCCTCCTCCTCCCACCCCCTAACAAGCCCAGTGAAATTTGTAAACGCCGAGAAATGACGATAGTAAGGCGATTTCCGCCCGAAGATAAAAACCCGACAGAGAAAATAGCTGACAAACTTGAAGGTGGTGCCACGAGCACTCCTCCCCCTCCCTCCTTGTTAACCAAGGGGCAACTGGGACATGCGCTGCGGAAAGAGAGCTGACAGGGTAAGTTTGAGGGTTCAGTCATCCCTCCTTCCACCAACAAGAACCATGGCATGTGTACGAANACATGCTGCGGGAAGAGAGCTGACAGGGTAAGTTTGAGGGTTCAGTCATCCCTCCTTCCACCAACAAGAACCATGGCATGTGTACGAAGTATTCGATTGTTCTGCACCCTCCTACATACCCGTACCCCAACAAGGGATGGCGCGTGTACAGTCTTAGGGAGGGAGTCAAGAGAAGCGAATTTACGAGAGAAGATGGTGTCAGTTTGTTATCACTACACAGAGAGTTCAGTTGGTCAGTCATATCGTGGCAGTCGGGAGCTGCGATACTCCGCGCCGAGAGATTAAGTCAGTGCAACAGTTACCAAGCACCAGGGAGGTCAGAACCTGGCCACGTCCGTCAGCCGCATCAGTCAGTCGCAACACTAAGGGGTCAGCCATATCGGGACGCGAAACGCTGGACTCAGGATAGAAGCAGTCGGACGAGTAGTATCACCATGCCGGGATGCGAGTCAGTCAGTCAGTTACTGCATCAGTCAGTTACAACGCACCGAGAAGGCGGTGTCGAGTGGTGAGCTCCAACGAGGAGTGCCATGTCGAGAGGAAGCCAGCTGAGTGCAACAAGCCAACCACAGAGGGCCCTTAGGAGGGTCATCCAGCTCACTAGATCTCATCAACTGCCATAACATATCTCGTCCATCCAAATCACCAGACCTCAACTGCCGGAAAAACAACCATGCAAAATGTGCAGATAAGTAACAACGTCGTCACTCAGGGACCTGTCCTGTCCCCTAATGCCCCCACAGCATCGGAAGTGTAGCCAGAACATTGTCATCAGCCCTTCAGGCCTTGAACTCACAGGGCATTAAAGTATGTGTACTTCCCGCAACAGTGTGGAAATTTATGAATGAATTCCCGTTAAATAAACCTGTTCAAAAACAAGACGTGATGAAGTATATACCCTCAACCTTCAAGGCACCTATAGTCTATGCCAGTTAACCTTAACTGTAGACCCTGAAAACCATTCTGTACACCACAGGTGGGGAGTAGCATCAATACACACACACACACATATATATATATATACATATATATATATGATGGTACACCTGGCGTGGACACACCTAAACATTCCAGAACGATTGCAGACCACGAAACGCGGTTTTCGCTAAATGAAATTACGCATGTGGTAAGTAATTTGCCGCAGAGTGACTATTCGTATCACGTGTATGGACAGAAATAATTAAACCATTTATTATTGTTCCCCTGGAAACATACATTTATTTCAACAGCATCTAAAAGTACCTGCAAAGAGGAATACAGTGATGTAGCAAATGCAATAGAAAGTTACACAAAAACGCCAAGAAATAATGTGCAAATATAGCTAAGTTAAGTAGGTAGCTAGCATGTGGCAGTGGACCTGAACTCACATATGTGAACAAGCAACACGCGCCGTGACTCATCCNTTAAGTAGGTAGCTAGCATGTGGCAGTGGACCTGAACTCACATATGTGAACAAGCAACACGCGCCGTGACTCATCCTGGTGGGACAGCTTCCTAATAGCAGCGCAGCACCAGTCCCCGTAATCTGTTCTGGTAAGTGGTACTACAGTAGGTTGCTGTACGTACGCAATGAACTTCACGAATGAGGAAAACTGGACGCACTACTTATTTACGGTGAGTGTGGCAGAAATTCCAAGCAAGCCGTCTAATGTATGTTGATAGGTATCCTAATCGGACGCCAATCTAACAGCAAACAATAAGAGGAATTTTCACCAGTCTCTGATCACGAGGTCATTGGAATTCCACAACACGAGTGCGACGAAAGACTGCTACGGGCGAGACGCATCAACTCCATGTGTTTCCAGGTGTCGATGCAAACCCCGACATGGGTACACGAGATATTTCCAGGTTCGTGGGAATNGTGTTTCCAGGTGTCGATGCAAACCCCGACATGGGTACACGAGATATTTCCAGGTTCGTGGGAATACGTAAAATAAGTGTGTTACGGATACTGCGCCAACGGAAATTCCATCCGTCAGTGCACCAAGAAGTAGTCCGAAATGTTGTAGGTGATTTCCAGCAGCGTGTTCAGTTCTGTAGGTTTGTTCTGATATCTGTAATTCATGACAGCAATTATCTGAGGAACGTACTATTTA
The DNA here is from genome assembly GCA_002778355.1 of Clitarchus hookeri. NCBI lineage: Eukaryota > Metazoa > Arthropoda > Insecta > Phasmatodea > Phasmatidae > Clitarchus > Clitarchus hookeri. The sequence goes on along the minus strand of NQII01007301.1, from coordinate 20,892 downwards.
CCGACGAAGCAACGTTCACATTCCATGGGCATTTACGAAATATGCACTACTGGGCGATAGAGAATCCGCGTTAAGTCTGGCACGTGGAGCACCAGCGATAGTGGGAAGTGAACGAGTGGTGCAGAATCGTTGGAGACTTCGTCATATGGCCATATTTCATTCAAGGAACAATTTCCGGCTGTACATACACCCATTTCGTCAGAGAGGCCTTACCGGCATTTCTGGAAGTCATGCTGCTCAACATATGTCGTGATATGTGGTCTCAGCATGTTNCGTCAGAGAGGCCTTACCGGCATTTCTGGAAGTCATGCTGCTCAACATATGTCGTGATATGTGGTCTCAGCATGTTGGTTAAATTTAACGTTTCCAAACAGGTGGTTAGGGAATGGAGGTCTAAGATGGCCAGCCCACTCCCCTGACCTCATCCCTTTTGATTTTTTTCCTGTGGGAAACACTGTTGATAGGGTGTACGACACGGCTCCTATGACGCCAGAAGACATANCGTCAGAGAGGCCTTACCGGCATTTCTGGAAGTCATGCTGCTCAACATATGTCGTGATATGTGGTCTCAGCATGTTAGTTAAATTTAACGTTTCCAAACAGGTGGTTAGGGAATGGAGGTCTAAGATGGCCAGCTCACTCCCCTGACCTCATTCTTTTGATTTTTTTCCTGTGGGAAACACTGTTGATAGGGTGTACGACACGGCTCCTATGACGCCAGAAGACATACNCCTTTTGATTTTTTTCCTGTGGGAAACACTGTTGATAGGGTGTACGACACGGCTCCTATGACGCCAGAAGACATACGGGAAAGCATTGTGGCAGCTTGCAGAGGCAATACGCTATAAACACATCAGGCCGTTCGTCGATCGGTACATTTGCGTTTACATATGTGTTTGACTGTCAATGGTAAACACAACGAGCACATGCTGTGAATAGACCTAATGTTAANCATTTGCGTTTACATATGTGTTTGACTGTCAATGGTAAACACAACGAGCACATGCTGTGAATAGACCTAATGTTAATCATTTCAACTATAACTCTGCTCTTTTGTACTATGCATGCTGATGCGTTTGTATTGCTCCTGAGGTTGGTTTGTTCTATTTTTATTGTGCAACTGTACTCATTGGTTAATCATTATAGATAATAACAAGGAAACAAATCTCCTGAATTACGTCGGTATCAGAATAGAATGTAATGNCATTGGTTAATCATTATAGATAATAACAAGGAAACAAATCTCCTGAATTACGTCGGTATCAGAATAGAATGTAATGTATTGATATCAGACTTGCACTCGCATTGCCCGTCTTCCCTCCACTGCGGTGCTCTCCTTTGTCCAATATCACACTCCATGCCCCTTGCCCCATTATAGGTAAGCGCTATGCTGCTATAAGAAAGCGGTCCCGCCAGGATGAGTCACGGCGTGTGTTGCTTGCTTACAGCTGTGAGTACAGGTCCACTGCCCCATGCTACCGGCCCTCTACATTTAAACATATTTGCAAATTATTTCTTGGCGTTTCTGTATTACTTGCCATTGCATATAGCGTATCACTGAATTCCTCTTTGCACATACTTTCAGACGCCGTTGGAACAAATATATGTTTCCAGGGGAAAAATAATATGTAATTTAATAATTTCTGTACATACACGTGCTACGAATAGTCACTTTGCGGTTTATTACTTGCTCCCGTACGTAATTTGATTTAGCGAAAACCGCATATCCTAATATACCACCGATCCGGGAATTTTGGTGTTTTCCACGTTAGTCGGACATTCCTGTATATATACACACATAAGCATGACTGCACGCACACACCCATACATAGAGATGTGCTTCGAAATAATGGTAACACTTCTAACGAAGAAGGTTTTAATGCAAGCACTGAGTACTGAAGTTGAAGTAAATATTTGTATTTTATTTGTATAAAGCGAGTGTTTTGAAGAACTAAATGTAATCATAAGTTCACGTCACTTCCTGGACACGTGATTTTGCCAGTTCTGGTAGCAATTCGTGAGACAGTGAACGGGTTGTGTGCAGAGTACACTGAAGATAAAAACCGAGAAAAAGGTTTTGTTGAATAAAAGAAGATATGTTTGGTGCAACAAAATTTCTAGTTTATTAAGGGATTATTAAATATACTGTTGCGGAAGCCAAATTATTATTCTCTTCTTATTCGGTTGCCTGGAATGCATAATATTTGTCTAATACTACTAAATGTATATATAACTGTACGTATCTTAGAATTCCATGTACTAATTGATGAAAACAAGCAGGTCTATGTTTCTAACCCAATACACTTGTGTTTAACGTTACGTATTTGCGACCTAGTTCCCAGTGACTGTCAGAAAAACTAGAAAAACTNACCTAGTTCCCAGTGACTGTCAGAAAAACTAGAAAAACTTGTTTATTTTTTTGGCATGTATGCTATCTAATGTATAACATTAACGTTAAATTTTCTTTTGTTTTGTTTATTTAATNATATGTTTGGTGCAACAAAATTTCTAGTTTATTAAGGGATTATTAAATATACTGTTGCGGAAGCCAAATTATTATTATCTTCTTATTCGGTTGCCTGGAATGCATAATATTTGTCTAATACTACTAAATGTATATATAACTGTACGCATCTTAGAATTCCATGTACTAATTGATGAAAACAAGCAGGTCTATGTTTCTAACCCAATACACTTGTGTTTAACGTTACGTATTTGCGAACTAGTTCCCAGTGACTGTCAGAAAAACTAGAAAAACTAGTTTATTTTTTTGGCATGTATGCTATCTAATGTATAACATTAACGTTAAATTTTCTTTTGTTTTGTTTATTTAATNTGTTTATTTTTTTGGCATGTATGCTATCTAATGTATAACATTAACGTTAAATTTTCTTTTGTTTTGTTTATTTAATTTTTTGTTTTAATTTGAAATGTGTTCACTGGAATGGTCTGTGCTATTAAACATCAATAGATACTCTAAAAATCACGGTTATCGTAATAGTAATAGGATTTCAATAATAAAACTCTCTACCTGTAAATTTGAACGAAGTTAATAAAATTACCTAGTTACCCTACATCAACAATATTAATGCCGGAACTAAAGCAATCTGATTTTCTTGACTCAACAAATTAATAACAGATTTCTCCAGGTAGCAAAAATTTTATTTGCACCAAACTAAATATTAATTTGACTAAATCATGATATTTATAAGGTTTACGGCAACCAAACAGTGTAGATCAACGTAATTTTAAAATAGTTGTTTGCACTAAATACACTCAGATTATGTCGATGCAACTGGATAAATGTTCGGAGGAACCAATTATTTCTAAATGCTTGAGTTTGTCTAAGGGATGTAATGCAGATGTTTCAAGCAAGCAGATCAGTCGAATTAACAACAATTGTCCTGTGTAAACAAATATTCGTCAAATTTTTTTTTTNATGTTTCAAGCAAGCAGATCAGTCGAATTAACAACAATTGTCCTGTGTAAACAAATATTCGTCAAATTTTTTTTTTTGTATCTGAAAATAAAATCTTTTGCTGAGTAAAGTTTTCCGAAAAGCGGAGAGATTTGTGCCGCTCNTTTTTTTTTTTGTATCTGAAAATAAAATCTTTTGCTGAGTAAAGTTTTCCGAAAAGCGGAGAGATTTGTGCCGCTCTTCACATCGAAGTCTTGAAAGCCGATGGTGGTGAAGCGGGTTTAGTATAGAACAGAGTGGGAATGCAAGGACAGTGGAAAAGGGAGATCGCCGAGAAAACCCACTGACCTACGGCACCGTCCGGCATGATTACCAAATGCGAAATCTGGGAGTGACCTCACCAGGAATGGAGCCCGGTTCACCTGTGTGGGAGGCGAGTAGTCTGGCCACTTCACCACCGCTCCCCCACTATTGAAGCAGAATATAAACAATTATGTCTGTTGTACTTTTAAAGGTCGTCGGAAAAGGAAGTGGTGCATTTTCCCCTCCGTCAATTTCACTAAAGGTTGCTAACAAAAGACTTTCGTACTTTACGTTTCTTTAATAATGGTAGAGATGACTATATATATATATATATATATATATATATATGCAAAAAATTTTATAATTGTTTTAGAAATTACATTGTTTGACGTGAAATGGAATGAAAAGCAGGGGGAGGGTAAATTTTCCTANTTTTTATAATTGTTTTAGAAATTACATTGTTTGACGTGAAATGGAATGAAAAGCAGGGGGAGGGTAAATTTTCCTACATTACCGCCCCTCTTTTCTTTCCCTCACAACTTAACGTGAGAAACGTTTCAACGCCCCTGGTACTTTTGTACAACATAACATTAAGAAAATACAAAATAAACAGACTGTTTTGGAGAACTTTGTATGTTAATATAAAACGCACATGCAGTTTAACAAGTAAAAAAAGGTATAATATTATTACACATTTATTTCTGAGTTCAAATGTTGCAACCGCGCAAATGTTTGCTACGCACTGTATTTGTTAGTCAGCATTATTCTCACAACCTATCAACAACTTACTGAGTGCACGACGATATTGGCATTTAACACGAAAATCCACTAATCAGATTGGCCACAAGTATAACACCATGCAATGTATTGAGCACTGATGCCTTGGTCGTGTATAGCACTGCTCATAAGCCAGCACTCGTATGCAACCTGTATGCGGTCGTGGCCCTTGTAGGGGCCGGGTTGGGTCTGAGCTGTGTGTCCGGCAACCAGCCTGTAAAGGCTGTAAGGTGAATGGACCAGGTGCTCTGAAAATCAGACTGTGGTGATCCAGTATGTGCGTGTAAGGGGGGAGCTAGGTCCTGGCAACCTGGTAGAGCTGACGTGACAAATGGAATGTCAGTTCTAGTCGGTCCATCCCCCGGCTAAAGCTCTAGCAGTTCGCGCGCGTAGCTGTGTAAGAGTGAGCTGGTGTGAGGTGCTCTTTCCGGCTCTCGTCGATTGAGTGCCCGCGCCGGTGAGCTCCGGTGGGGTCCACTCATTGATGATTGGGCGTTCCCCTGTTGTTGTGAAGGCTGCCGACTCAACTCCTTAATGGAGCAGTGATGCGAATATATAGCCTAGCACTGCTCAAGTCCATCTCCACCTCCTCGCGGTTGGGCTGGTAACATGGTGGCCACACCATGGCTAACGGAGTGAAGGCGACTGAAGGCGGCAACGGCCTGTCTGTGCACAAATAACCAGTTGCGGCGAGGTTATGTGCAGTCTCCAGAGACTATATATATATTCTTCGCCTTGCGGTGAAGACCCGCGAACCGAATTGCACTCCCCAAGCTGAGGCTCGATTTGGCTAATCGGGCTGATCTCGGGGTGGCGGAGCTCTAATGAAGGGGCTGTCTGGCGTCCTGGAGGGGCTGGGCTGTCCCGGGTGAAAACTCAAGCATGCATGTCTGAAAATTGTGGGTACCCAGGGGATCAGTGTGAAAGCCCCGGCTTAGGCCGTGCTGATCGCGGGTCGGACTCTGGGTGGCATTGGTTGAACCTTCTGCTTAGAAGGAGATCTGGAGGTGTGTGTTTGCCTGGAGGGCTGGGTCTGTTGTGCCGGAAAATGTCGGTAGCAGCTGCCGTGGAACGCAAGCGAACTGACCTGCCACAGGCCGAGTTTCAAAGGGTTGATGNCGGAAAATGTCGGTAGCAGCTGCCGTGGAACGCAAGCGAACTGACCTGCCACAGGCCGAGTTTCAAAGGGTTGATGAACACTAACGAAATNCTGACCTGCCACAGGCCGAGTTTCAAAGGGTTGATGAACACTAACGAAATGTCGACGGTCTAGTCCGCCTAGTAAGAGGACTCGTTTACAAAGCGGGTTTTGTAGAGTGGGGATAGCACTCGGCCCTATCAAGGTGGCACGTACGGATTCAACTCCGTGCTCTGCTGTTGACAGGTGAGGTGAAACCGCCCTCGGGTGGAGAACCTCCACCCACCGCGATTGGAAAGGGCGTATACTTTTTCTATTGAGAGCATTCAACTGCTCTCAATTAAGAGTTCTGTTCAAGCTCAAATAGACATGTTCTGGACCAATAGCCTGGCCGAATGCACTTCCACGTTATGATACCTGACGTGATATAGTCTGTAGTGATAACATATGCCTGGAAATCCTGAAGCCGAAGTGCACTCTATTCTATGCTCAGAAATAGTGTCTCATGTTATACCATTGTGGCCCACGTACAGGAGGGAGCGCTCTGAACGCTGCACGAGATTGCATAAAACATGTCTGCGGTCGTCGCCACGTGTTGAAAAGAAGTGTTACACATTCTTTGAAACGTGACGCAGCGAGTTGCTTGTGGAGTGTGGCATTCCGTCTGGGAGGAAGCGCTCAAACGTGACGATGACTGTGCAGGCGTGGAGAGAAGCCGAGAGCAAGGTACCAATTCTGAAGATTGCGTGGTCGACCTTGGGCCTGTCCTGCCCATGGCCAAACTGGTTGAGCCACTAGGTCGTAGTTGGCGCTTGGCTCTCCAGCAGGAAGCATCATGGAGCGGTGGTCTGGTAGAGTGGCCGTGGTTACTGGCGCCAGTGCGGGCATAGGAGCCGCTATAGCGCAGCTGCTGGTCAAGAAAGGGATGAAGGTGGTAGGCCTGGCCCGCAGGGCCGACAACATACAGGTCAGTAAACACCAGGGCCGTCTGGAACAGCATTGCCAACAAACCTCTGGTCGCATTAAATACATTCTATGTTCAAAATATATTGCACGTAAAAAAAACATATTATTTTGTTGACATAATTGTAACGATCTGTTTACTCCCACTAAATATTAGTTGGTCAAACCGAAACAACAAAATATTTGTTTGGCACAAACAAAATTGTCCTAAATAAATAATTTGGCTTTGTGAACAAATTTCATTCCTTTGGAGGAACGGAGGATTGGTTGTAGAAACAAATAATCGTTTCGCTGAAACAAACGCCACGCAACCAAATATACTTGGTATTCTAAAACCACTATTTTTCACTGTGTAATGCTTGGCTCACATGGATGCTGAACAGAAAGAGCGGTAACCTATTACAGACAACCAGAAACATTCCTCGTTTTCCGCACGAGAAACGCAGACATGTATGCTCGCTAAAAAAACAGAATCATCCGATATTTCCCGGAATTCAGTTGGTTCACATATTTTATACAAACGATTACTTGGATAATCTACATGTAATGATGTAATATTATAGAATAGTTCAACATTTGTGTTAATAATGAAACACGTGAACATAAACGTTAAATTTATTCAACACTTGCAAAAGATTATTAGTTGTAGTTAGAAGCCGAACCGTGAGGTAGACGCAAAGTTTAAAGTTTTTTTTGGAATTTTATAACAAAATTAAAAGTTACTGGAAATAATTTGGCAAAAATTCTTACTACAGTGGCATTAATAAAATAACGTAGAAACTCGACTGTATCTCATTTGTCGGCCTGAAGCAGATTGCTGTGGGTTACAACTAAATATTATCTCGTTAGTGTGGACACGTCAGTGGTAATATAATATATTTTCCAGTATATGCATAGGCGCCGAGGATGGGAAATAAGAAGTACCCCCCCCCTAACCAATCCAGTTACACCAGAGTTCATATTGTGGTCGGCCATTACTTCAGTTTGTGCGTATTAACTTACGGGTAATATGCATGACTTGTTTTTTTTTTTTTTTAATATATAGTGATTCAGATATAAATAAATACAAACAATAAAATTTGTGAAATAATTAATTTATTTTATTTTATTTAAAACGTACAACACGGCAAAGAATTTAAACTGAACACGGGAATATTCACAGAGCACCTGGGACGTAACCACCTTCTAGAAAACACGAATCGGCGCCTGTGAACATTTGTAATATGTCTGTTCGTAGTTACCTGCGACATTATCGAGGCACTGCTGAAGATCTACTTTAGGGCTTCTCGCTCTGTATTCCTCCGCAGCACGTAGACGTGAAGAAGTCTGGATGGAAACTCCAAGGGAGACCAACGAACTGCATTCGGGCGCTGCACTCGCTGACAAAAATATAAATTTTTTTACGCGTAGCAAGGAAATAAATAAATCCCCCGCAGTTTTAGGTACCTAAAACCGTACCCTGTAAAAAAGTATTTATAAATTTACCATTTCATTGTTTACGTAAAAATTACAAAGCGCGACTGACAAAATATTTCCCCAAACATCCAAGGTAACGTTACTACAGTTTCTCAGAAAAGAGCCAAATGCGTACGGAAGTTTCCAACTTTGTACAGTAGCAATGCTAAACATTCCTTTTGTTCAGTCTGATACGTAGGATTATAACTATATATTGCATATGTTGAAAACTTACATTGCTGTTTAGGAAGTTTACTAGAAAGTTTTTACAGTGTATATACAGAGGGCAGGAGATAGGAAACTAATGCAAAAAGTTAATGTAAAAATGTTGCCTATTTCATCTTGTTTCCGAGATAAAGTCCTGTAAGCAACGCAGTAATAGGGTACTGTTTATCGTTGTAAGAAGTGCTCACGATACNGAGATAAAATCCTGTAAGCAACGCAGTAATAGGGTGCTGTTTATCGTTGTAAGAAGTGCTCACGATATCAACACTTCAGCGTCAACATACGGACGGGAATATTTGGCGACAATCTAGTCGGAACTGTTTTTATTTATGTGATACTAACAGGTCAATATTTTACGGAGATTTACTCACAAATCTGCTGCGTGAACTTTTGTATAACGTCTTAGCAAATGCATTGGTCGTGCAAAGCCCATTGGCTGGCCTGCGCTTTCTCCAGACTTGTACACAATTGATTTTTGTTTGTGAGGCACTTGAAAACCATTGTGTATACAGCACCCCTTCTAAACATCGAAACACTTCGTTAGTGCATCCAAGAAATCCATGCCAACCTATTGGACAAAGACTGGGTATTATTGAAAGAATATGACTTTCTACGATACGTGTCGAGGACTTCTTCTAACGGCAAGCAGAACCACATTATATGCGGTACAAACAGGGACCGCGGATGTAGAGTGTTCAGACTGCTCGCTTCCTACCTAGGCGAGCCAGGTTCGAATCCCGCTCGGGTCGCACTCCGAATTCCCCCGTGTGGGAATCGTGCTGAACGATGCCGCTGGTCGGCGGGTTTTCTTTAGGATCTCTGGTTACCGCCGCTCGTGAGTTCCGACGCAGCTGCATACTTGCCTCGCTTCACCGTCGTCGACTTCCAAGGCCGCGATGTTAATACCCGGCCAAGTCTCCCCACTTCACCGCAGAGCTAACAGGACTGTGACTCAGAGGCGAGGTCAAGTACGCCCCATGCTTATAATATTCAGTTTTATCATTGTCTGCGTGTATCCGCTCCGCTGGTGAAATNACGAGGTCAAGTACGCCCCATGCTTATAATATTCAGTTTTATCATTGTCTGCGTGTATCCGCTCCGCTGGTGAAATGGGTTCCTTATTTAAATATGCATCCTGAATTTTATAAAGGAACGGTTATTTAATAATTACACATCTGAACTAAGTTTAATAATAGTTTACATAAAAACTAAGAAATGATAATATTTGTACATTATGTAATCAATAAACACGGAAAACAAACATATAATACGTATTAAATAACAATAACAAAACANTAATATTTGTACATTATGTAATCAATAAACACGGAAAACAAACATATAATACGTATTAAATAACAATAACAAAACAGAAGTTTTTAATGATAATTTTTTTCACCCCTCCTCCTCCCCCTACTAGGGACATTGTTTCCTACATTTTTCTCAATTTGAACCCGGTCATGTCCTGATTGGGAAGGTTTGTATTTCGCCGGCANGGGACATTGTTTCCTACATTTTTCTCAATTTGAACCCGGTCATGTCCTGATTGGGAAGGTTTGTATTTCGCCGGCAAAAATGGTACGCCGGGTCGAGACTGCAATACACGATCACACAGCATGCAAGCAGGAGTATTTTTGCACAGTTTATTAGTGTGAAACGTTTTCGTAATATTCAACCATATCTACAGTTATCTTGTGTAAACGGTACGTACTGTAGGAGAAGGGCAAGGACTTTATTGCACACAAACACACTCTCTTTATCTCTTGTAAAAAAGACGCTCCTATTTTCCCTTCCTCGTGTAGGTTTAAAGAAAGTCTCGTGAAAACAACATTTTTAAAGCTCTTGGTGTGCAAAAAAACTGCGTTATTAATTTATTTTAAATTGACACCAAATACTGTTAGGCTTGTTGATACTGCCTGTAATTAGGCTTACCAGCGCCAGCTCAGTTTGTATCGCGGTGCAGGCTTCAAGTCCATAATCACACACAACCATCCCTCTGTTTGATTGTTACGTTATTGGGACACACTCAAGTATATACTACAGCTAACATGGTGACTCGTACGTGCGGCAAAGTTTATAATATTAATTTGTATTTAAGCCTAGACACGAGACACAAAAAGTCATTGGCATGGGAAATAACTACGCACCCGAATGTGCTCGAACAACCAACCTTCCGGCTAACCGACGAATGCGCTATAATAAATTACTTTAAATTTAATTATAAATGTATAATTTTTAATGTATTTAAAGCTCATTTGTCAATTTTTGATTGAATGTTTTTAAATTTCTTCAGTACTTTAAAGTTTTTAACAACTTTATATTAATATCTTTAATGACATTAAGAAAATGTTTAGCCTTTTTCTAAAACATTATTTAACTAATTTTAAATTAATTTAGTAAAGCTAATTCATTTCATTATTATGTTTGATATTTTCTGTATTTTAAAGTTTCGATTTTTTCATCAATCCACTTAGTTTTAAAAGAAAAGTAGTTAGTTTTCAGTTAATTTTTATTGTTTTCATCCTTTTTTTTTCAAGTGTGACTTTTTTAATGGGGAAAGTTTTAAACATTTGAAACAATTACTTTGCCTTCTTGTAGAAGGACAACGAAACACGAATGGCCTGAAATGTCTTTTCTACGCAAGTGAGATAGGATTATTTTATCGTATACTCCTCGTTAGTGCGCTATGACCGTTGTTCCTTCGCGTGCTGTACTTCCTGGAATTCTCGTGCCCATGAGAATACTCGTGTTCGTGAGAGGATACTCGTGCCCACAAGAGAATTATCGTGTCATTGAAAGANCCCATGAGAATACTCGTGTTCGTGAGAGGATACTCGTGCCCACAAGAGAATTATCGTGTCATTGAAAGAATACTCGCGTTTATAAGAGAATACTCGTGCCCTTGAGAGAATTACCGTGCGATGCAGGAGATTGCTGCGGGCCTGAAGGACGCCCCGGGGAAGTTGTATGCCGTGAAGGCCGACCTAACCAAGGAACAGGACATCCTGGCCGCCTTCCAGTGGGTCAAGGACAACATGGGAGGAGTCGATGTCCTGGTCAACAACGCCGCTGTGGCGCCCAGTAATCACCTCTCAGGTACGTCTCGCCCAGGAACGTCTAGTTTTTAGTCTAGAGTTTCCGAGCCGTGGCAGGGACGGACGGCAATGTCTAATCATAATTTTACAACAATGTCAAATTAATTAAATAAAATCAGTATTTTGAACAATCTTGATATAATTTAATTTTAGTTTCAAAACATTTAATGTATAGTTTCATTCTAATGTATAGGTTTCGAAAGGTGACCCCCCCCCCCTTCCTCGTCCTTTTATTTTGTATTCGCCATTAATCACAGCAGAGTGTGGCTTAGAGTAAATATTGATTAAAATTAATGTATATAATTATAATTCTATCATCATACTCGCCGCTCCGTTCTATGTTAATATGTGTTTAAAAATTATGTTGGGGAAAAAACATTTTGTAGTTCACGGATGCATCCAGCAGCTTTCATTAAAGTAATCATAGCTTTGATAACCCGAACCAGAGTAATACTCAGTTCCTTCTCACCTGCGAAATGCATACATGCCCGGCCTTAAATCTTATAAACCCAAATTTATAATTAGTAAATTAAAAAATTTATGTAGCTGAAAAATATTTTCCATATGGTTTTTTTCCTAACATACCCCGGGTCAGGGACGGGAGATGGTTGCGCCTCGAGACTAGGTCCATACGCCTAAAAGGAAGATAAGTCATGAAAAGGATGCGTGCATCGTGGCAGAGAGGGATTGGGCAGCCATGGACATCGTTTAGGAGTATGACTGCCTTCCTGAGTGTACCTTTTAGTGTTGTTACGAATCCTTGATTTCCCACATTCGCGAATGCAATGCGAATATTCATCACCAATATTCGCGAATGCGAATGCGAATGCGAATATTGGCTTTTTCAATATGGCGCCCAAAGCATGCCCCCGTGAACTCACATTTTGACCGTGCGTTTTGGACCGGCTATTTTTAAACCGAAAGTAGCTGATACTGCACGAAGTAAACAAACCGTGATTGCTCGCTCATTAAATTAAGTTAGCTGCTAATAGTATATTCGTAAAGATTAGTTTTGAGGTTACTTACATTTATTTGTTGAATTTCTCTAGAAACCATTGTTAAATTGTTATAAAGTGATTAGTGATATTTCAACATGGATAAGTCGTATGTTAGCGAAGTTTGGGCGTATTTTACAATATGTGATGCTGAAAATGTGAATTGCAAAATATGTAACAAACAATACTCGCGCAAAGGAAGATCAACTAGTGCTATGATATTTCATCTGGAAGTTGCGCATAAAAATGAGTATAATGTTGTGAAAGAACGGGAAAATGAAATGCGGAATGCTTCTACAACAAATGCTTTGGCGTCCTCTTCGTGACAATGTACTGAAACCTACCTAAAACAAATGTATTTGACTGATTGCATCGAAAAAAACTAAAAAGTGGGATAATAACAACTCCAAGTCGGTGGAAATTGACAATTTAATAAGCGAAATGATTGCTTTGGAGGACTTACGCTTTAGTTTTGTGGAATGCATTGGATTTGTCAGGTTGATGAACCACCTACGTCCGTCGTATAATTTACAAACTCGACAACATTTGACTTCGTTTATATGTTAGAATTTCTAGACCTGCCTACCATCAATACTTTCAAAAACTTCACTAAAATTTATTTGCTCTCATGTGGAAGAAAATAGACTCATTAGTTATCAGCAACTTCTTGATTTTGTTTACAGATGGCGATACATCTTCTTGGAAGCAGGTCCTGGACCTTAATATCCTCGCCCTCAGCATCTGCACGAGAGAGGCCATCAAGTCCATGAAGGAGAGAGGCGTTGACGATGGACATGTCGTCCACATCAACAGGTACGTGGTCCGTTAGTGTCGTGTAGCTGTGATGTGTAGATAGGTAGGTAGTAGATGCATATATATGTCTCGTCACCATCAAGGTCATTAGAGATGGTGTTAGCTGCTCAGAGAAGCAGGAGTATGGAGGAACCGGCCATGGTCTATTGTAGGCAACCATACTGGCATTCACCTGAAGTGATATCGGGAAAATATAGAAAACCCCAATAAGGATGGCCGGACTTGGATTCGAACTGAGGTCCTCCCGAATGCGAGTCCAAAATTTAACCACAGCGCAACCTAGCTCAGTGTGTAGCTATGAATGTCAAGGTGTTACCNCTCCCGAATGCGAGTCCAAAATTTAACCACAGCGCAACCTAGCTCAGTGTGTAGCTATGAATGTCAAGGTGTTACCGTCATATGGCGACGAGGCCAAACCAGTAATGGTACTACAGACACCTTCATCATCATTCGTNCCCGGGTCAGGGACGGGAGATGGTTGCGCCTCGAGACTAGGTCCATACGCCTAAAAGGAAGATAAGTCATGAAAAGCATGCGTGCATCGTGGCAGAGAGGGATTGGGCAGCCATGGACATCGTTTAGGAGTATGACTGCCTTCCTGAGTGTACCTANGACATCGTTTAGGAGTATGACTGCCTTCCTGAGTGTACCTTTTAGTGTTGTTACGAATGCTTGATTTCCCACATTCGCGAATGCAATGCGAATATTCATCACCAATATTCGCGAATGCGAATGCGAATGCGAATATTGGCTTTTTCAATATGGCGCCCAAAGCATGGCCCCGTGAACTCACATTTTGACCGTGCGTTTTGGACCGGCTATTTTTAAACCGAAAGTAGCTGATACTGCACGAAGTAAACAAACCGTGATTGCTCGCTCATTAAATTAAGTTAGCTGCTAATAGTATATTCGTAAAGATTAGTTTTGAGGTTACTTACATTTATTTGTTGAATTTCTCTAGAAACCATTGTTAAATTGTTATAAAGTGATTAGTGATATTTCAACATGGATAAGTCGTATGTTAGCGAAGTTTGGGCGTATTTTACAATATGTGATGCTGAAAATGTGAATTGCAAAATATGTAACAAACAATACTCGCGCAAAGGAAGATCAACTAGTGCTATGATATTTCATCTGGAAGTTGCGCATAAAAATGAGTATAATGTTGTGAAAGAACGGGAAAATGAAATGCGGAATGCTTCTACAACAAATGCTTTGGCGTCCTCTTCGTGACAATGTACTGAAACCTACCTAAAACAAATGTCTTTGACTAATTGCATCGAAAAAAACTAAAAAGTGGGATAATAACAACTCCAAGTCGGTGGAAATTGACAATTTAATAAGCGAAATGATTGCTTTGGAGGACTTACGCTTTAGTTTTGTGGAATGTATTGGATTTGTCAGGTTGATGAACCACCTACGTCCGTCGTATAATTTACAAACTCGACAACATTTGACTTCGTTTATATGTGAGAATTTCTAGACCTGCCTACCATCAATACTANATTTAAGTACTTCACTACAATGCATTTGCACCCAAGTAGGCACATTAGTTACCAGCAACTTCTTTTTTTTGTGTGCAGAAGCCGTTACTTCTGTTTGGAAGCAGATCATGGACCTTAATATCCTCGCCCTCAGCATCTGCACGAGAGAGGCCATCAAGTCCATGAAGGAGAGAGGCGTTGACGATGGACATGTCGTCCACATCAACAGGTACGTGGTCCGTTAGTGTCGTGTAGCTGTGATGTGTAGATAGGTAAGTAGTAGATGCATATATGTCTCGTCGCCATCGAGGTTATTAGAGACGGTGTTAGCTGCTCAGAGAAGCAGGAGTATGGAGGTAACGGCCATGGTGTATAGTAAGGAACCATAAGGGCATTCACCTGAAGTGATATCGGGAAAAACATAGAAAACCCCAATAAGGATGGCCGGACTTGGATTCGAACTCAGGTCCTTCCGAATGCGAGTCCAAAGTTTAACCACTGAGCAACCTCGCTCAGAGTGTAGCTATGATTGTCAAGGTGTTACCGTCATATGGCGACGAGGCCAAACCAGTAATGGTACTACAGACACCTTCATCATCATTCGTNATGTCAAGGTGTTACCGTCATATGGCGACGAGGCCAAACCAGTAATGGTACTACAGACACCTTCATCATCATTCGTAAAATTACAAGATCCGATTCCAATAGTACTTGGTTTGGAACACACTGCAAGAGGGACAGCCCTTTGTCTTGAAGTTTGTTGTCTGTAACCGAGCGAGATGGTTGCCAAATGAATAAATGTTGGTCAGTGAAGGTAAGATGTCGGTCCAAGTACTTGTCAAGATTATGTATCCTGGAAGCCANCAAATGAATAAATGTTGGTCAGTGAAGGTAAGATGTCGGTCCAAGTACTTGTCAAGATTATGTATCCTGGAAGCCAGAAGTTACTGAAAGTCGAGCGACTTGGAGTCTACAAGCAGCCATACAGTACTGCCGCTTTATTGGTGGAATTCCCAATCATTCCTTTGCTTGCTGCACTGGTTATGCCAACATGCTGGTTGNCAGTACTGCCGCTTTATTGGTGGAATTCCCAATCATTCCTTTGCTTGCTGCACTGGTTATGCCAACATGCTGGTTGTGCGGAATGAGTTGCATGATATATGTATGAAACGATTTGTCAAAGCATCTCTGGATGTCTTGTATCTCATGAAATTTTGTGAAAACATTGTCCATACAACTAAGGTTTGAAACAATTGGTCACAGTTAGGATGAACATATTGTGTCATGCAGTGTCAGAATGTGGACATCACAAATGGTAAGTACCTTTAATAAATTCCAGTGAAACATTTGGTTGTTTATAAGATGTTATTGCAGTTTTGGCTTCCTTCTCTGTCGGGTATTGGGCATAGCTTGTTATAGTTATAAATATCAGTTTAAATGTATCAGTTGTATGGTAATGATTTCAACTGGGGTANATTGGGCATAGCTTGTTATAGTTATAAATATCAGTTTAAATGTATCAGTTGTATGGTAATGATTTCAACTGGGGTATCACTCTCATTGCATATATAGGAAGATGATTGTAGATTTGTCCTCGTAGTATTATGATAGGCCTACACATTTCATGACTCGCTAAGTTGTCTTACTTTCGTGTCCTATTTATGATCAGAATGTTTGTATTTAGCCTCCGTCGATGCAGATATACATGGCTGTAACTTCAAAAGAATATCGAAAACACCCAAGCAGCAAACACATTACTAGGCATGAAGCATAGAACTCTCTTTTAGGGACAAGTGTGTATTCCTGGGTATAATGCGCCNTAATGCACTGGGCTTTAATGTGTTTCTTCGAGAACAGGTTTCGCCTGTTAACTCACACTAATATGTACAATGAATGCTACATTTTGAAGGAATCTAGCAGTCGAGATGATGTTCAACTGAAGAAAATGCACCACTTACAATTATACGTGTCGCTAGGAACACGAGAAAATATATTCATTCAATTATTTTCTATTTTGCTAAAATCACACAAAAAAATTGTGACATCAAATTCTGGCTCCTCTTGAAAACAAAGAAAAATTTAAAGAATATCTGCTTTGTTTCTCTCCGATACCTTCAAAATAAGTAAATGTATTCCACATGAAAAACAGTTTTGAAAGTGTGATATTCTATAGCTCTAGCCAAGGTATTTCCTCGCTGCGGGCAGTACGAGTAAGAACAACGCAAAACTTGCACGTGATTACCTAGCTATAAAAGCTAAATAACTGCAGACTTACAGCTTGGCAGTTCTAGATCCTTCGCTTTCCTAGTNCCTAGGCCAAACATTCTGCTCCCATCAGACGCCGTAATATGTGGTCTCGAAACGACGAGTTTATTAGTTTAGGTTACACATGCTCTTGACGCTATTCGCAACCAATGGGATACAGGATGATTCGTAGGGTTCGAGTTACCTCTCTGGCCTAGACTATGGGCGCCTTGGGTGTTGAATAGGGGGTAAAAAATAAAGTCTCTCAGTGTTTCAATAATAACGGTCTATATTGGGCTTAAAACTATACAAACATAGACACTTCCGAGATGGTACCCCGTGAGTTGTGAGCCTTAAGGTCGGCTTAAAGTACTCGTGATAGCTGCTTCTGACATCGTGGTGGAATGCTGGACATTGGGGAAGGTCCCTTGAGCGACGGCGCTCGTACTTAGCTGTATTTGTAGTTCTGGGTGTTCCGGCAGTAGGTTGAGGTCTAGTAAGTTGGGTGGGCCTTCGTGGGCTCTCGGCTCAGTCTAGTTGGTGTGGTGGACTCAGCTGGTGTCCTCCTTCGACTGTCCCTTCGGCCTCGATGACGGCTCTCCGTGATGGACTGTTCTGGGANGCTGGTGTCCTCCTTCGACTGTCCCTTCGGCCTCGATGACGGCTCTCCGTGATGGACTGTTCTGGGATTCTCTCCTTGACGACAACCCGATAGGACTGCCTCTGGTGACCTCACGATCCTACTGACACCCTCATTTCTCCGCAAGTTGGCTTTGAACTTCTCTCGACGACCCCCCAGATCCTCGCACGTGTGTCTCTCATTGGGTGAGAAAGGGGGGCCGCGGCAATACTGCCAAACACTGTCAGCCCTTTTCTCGCGTATCTCACCTTGGCATGTGTCCATGTTGTCATGTGTTTTACTCGGTTCGTCGGCGATTTTCCAGCTTAACTCGACAATTTCCCCCCCGCCCGTGACAATTGCCTTTCCGCTCCCGGGCCGGCCTGGCCTCGCGGCCTGTGTCTACTGGGGGCCCTGGCTTGGGGTGTGACTGCAGCGCTTCTAAGTACTAACAATATGTGGCACGCATCATTCTTAATTTATAAACCACAATCTGAGTGAAAGTGTTGCGGGTGGCGCNAAGTACTAACAATATGTGGCACGCATCATTCTTAATTTATAAACCACAATCTGAGTGAAAGTGTTGCGGGTGGCGCTTGACAGCTGAAGTATTCACTGCTATAGCCTGTTTGCAGTAAAGTGAGCTCTCCTAAGGCTCAAGTTTCTTTTCCTTTCAGCCATTTTTTTTACATTAACCACATTTAAAAAAAAATATTGCTATGCAAGTTATAAACACGGTGTATATATTACACTGCACTCCGAAGTTAATGTGTAAGGATAGAAGAAAGTATATTTATTAACAATTATTACAAATGAGAGGACTTAAATGTGCTCACTTTACCGTGACTAGCCTATAGCAGGAGTGAAGGCATATAGGTCGGTTGCAATGCGATATTGGGGGGGGGGGGACTATAAGTGCCCAGATAAAACCTTCCGACCAATGGCAACGTTTACCCCATTTCATGCAAACGGAAACTCGGGTTTGACTCCCGCTGGGACTCAACCCCGGTTTGGTTTTCTGGAAAGCGAGTGCCTATTTTAAAAACCTTACGGCAACTAGTTTTTTTGTCTCTCATCATATTCATGAACAGATTTCAGCCACTGGCCTGCTGTGTATGCACCTTAGGCTTCTCCATCGTCTTGTATCTTACTACCACCTCTCCATTCTCACTCTATTCCAGTCAATATCTCTCCTCCTTACACACTCTTCCACTGGGGTCACGGTGACTGAGTGGTTAGCATGCTCGCCTCACATCATGACGAACCGTGTTAAATCCCGGACCGGGTCACGTACACAGTTTCGCATATGGAAATGGAGACGGACGATGATGCTTGTCCACTGGTTTTCTCGGGGATCTCCCGTTTCTCCCGTTCTCTCTTATTCTGGCGTTGCTCCATTCTCACCCCTTTTCAACAATCATCGGCTCATAGGACCACACTGTTAAGAGCCGGCAAAATATCTTTACTCGCTCTCCCCCCTCCCCCTCCCTCTTTTGTCACTCATCCCCAGGACGTCACCATGGTATTTTACATTTCATGTATCCTTCAAAGTAGGGGAATTCCTGCAGGGGTGAAGTACATAGGGAACGCACTTTGTGGACCCCGGGTCCGCTACGGTAGAAGAGAAGACTCCACAAGGACAGTGGCGGCTGAAGGGGCTCTGGTGAACCTACTGTAGGCCTAGCAAACCAGTGGTTCATCAACTAATACACTTTCAGTATCGGAACTCATGTGTGTAAAAGTACATAATAATTGTTACTTTACTAGTTCGAGTATGTGGTTGATGGTTGCTTTCCTGGTTGTTTCAGCGTGGCAGGCCACTCTGTAATTAACCTTCCCACCATCTACATGTACACTGCATCCAAACACGCAGTAACTGCACTCACAGAAGGCCTCAGGAAGGAACTGGTGCATAACAAGTCCAACATCAGGGTGACGGTGAGTTACTGGTTCGCACTGCAGTATTTCCTGCCTACTGTACTTCAAAACACGTTACTTCCTTTCCAGTCTCTTAATTAAATGGCCAGACGTCACCCGTCGTGTTCAATTGATACGTTAATGTTTTTCATAATTGAAATTTCCGAGGATTTATTGAGAAATGCGACCACAGAAACTAAGTTTATTCCCTTACCTACCATTACTGACATAACATATGGACTATTAAAAAATATTTATCCAAAACTTAACTCAAAATTGTATATATTTATTCATTCCACATTTTATTCACAACCAGGGAACACTTACTAACAATTGTTTTCAAAACATTGCGCACAGAACCATGAAATGTAATAGCTTCTATAAGGAGAATGACCTTGCTCTTTTATTATGATGCTAAAACCAACCGTTTCTGTATCAAGGGGTTATAGATCTTCTTATTTGCCTATATTCTAGTCTAAACGACGAGTCCCCAAATTGTATTTGACAAATGCTGATGAGTGAATATCAAGAGCTAGAATTATGTTGAAAATAATTTGTAAANCAGAACCATGAAATGTAATAGCTTCTATAAGGAGAATGACCTTGCTCTTTTATTATGATGCTAAAACCAACCGTTTATGTATCAAGGGGTTATAGATCTTCTTATTTGCCTATATTCTAGTCTAAACGACGTGTCCCCAAATTGTATTTGACAAATGCTGATGAGTGAATATCAAGAGCTAGAATTATGTTGAAAATAATTTGTAAATCGAAATGTTAGGCCGTGATTGATCATAAAAAATCCCATAATATTGTGTATGAATATGGGGCCCCCCAAGACACATGCGGAACAGCATAGTTAGGTTCTCTTTACGAGCGAATGTCGTTAAAAAGTTACTCTGCTAGTTAACTACACTAAGGTGACAAAAGTCATGGGATAGCAATATGCAAATATACAGATGGCAGTAGTATCGCGTACAAAATTTCTAAATGGGCAGTACGTTGGTTGGGCTTTCATTCGTAGTCAAGTGATTCATGTGAAAAGGTTTCTGACGTGATTATGGCCATACGACGGGAATTAACAGACTTTGAACGCGGAATGGTAGTAGGAGCTAGACGCATGGGACATTCCATTACGGAAAAGGTTAGGGAATTCAACATTCCTAGATCCACAGTGTCAAGAGTGTGCCAAGAATACCTAATTTCAGGCATAACCTCCCACCATGGACAACGCAGTGGCCGACCGACTGCACTTAAGGACCGAGACCAACGACGCGTGTGCAGAATGGTCAGTGTTAACAGACAAGCAACACTGCGTGAAATGAACACAGGAATCCACGTGGGACGTACGACGGATGTGTCCGTTAGGAAAGTGCGGTGAACTTTGGTTGTACTGGGCTATGCCAGCAGAAGACCGACACGAGTGCCTTTACTAACAGCACGACA